>CAJNOL010004007.1:0-18115 GCA_905250125.1 Rotaria sordida | reverse complement strand
CATGAAAGTGTAGAAAAAACATTTCCGTTATTCGAAAAACTATTTCTTTCTATTGTTAAAAATATATTCTTTAAGCACTGATCATTATATTGTCCGTTGTAGTTTTTTCTACGTGACTTTGGACTGAATCCTGGATCTTGATGTTTGGTCCTGAAATCCTGCTTTCAAATGCATAATCAACTATCAAATAACGCTTTTCTTTTGATAGAAGAGTAAGCTTCTGTCCTTTCTTAAATGCTAAAATATTTTCAGAATAAAACTTAATCAATTTTTCTGTAGCAACGTTACGAATATGACTTCACTTGGAAATTTCTAAGAGTTGCCGACGAGATACCAATAAACAAACTACCGCATCATTATTAACTTTTCAAGACGGATCCAGCGTACTACTTTTCCTCCAAAGAATTTTTCATACTGAGACCGATGAACAGAATGCTATTACGAAACCTTGATTTTGGGTACTAACTTCAATTTATATAGTAGACCAATAATTTTAATATTACAAACAACAGATAGCAACTAGATAGAATTCAAAGCTGATTCTGATCTGTTATTTACTTGCCTAGGAAAAAACTTCTCTAAAAAGTTCAATTTTTTTTGTTTTCCGATGTCTGTGAATATGACTATCTTCAGTCGTAGTAATTCGAAAGTACATGTCGAGGAGAGATTTCGAACCGCCCAATCGCTCCCAATTTTGAACTATGCGTAGTGCAGAATCCATTACGATATTACAATCCAGATCAAGATAGGTAGATAATTGCTCTTATGTCTTTTGTTGATACTAATAGGCGTCTGACTATAATTTTAGCTCGTGATATGGTGTATAACGAAAGACCAAATTATAGTGTTTTGAATTAATATTAAGCCCGACAATAAATCTATTTGTGACTAAAATATTGCGAAAATTTTGGTTGGAAAAAGTGTTTCTTTCTCAAGATATCAAAGTTCTAAAAATCAGTCATATCCCAGAGAACATGCTACAGTTTTTAGGTTTAACAACTTCAATATCTCTAAAAAAAGAGGATTGCTTTGAGTTGAAATTTTTAGGACATGTTTGTCAAAAATAGAATGCTTGTGGATATCATTTCAAAATTAAATGTCGTGCTTCGATTCTTTCCATATACAGTATGCCTTAGGTTAATATTGCAGTAAAATCCCAGAAAACTTAGAGAGCAGACCGAAGAGCATTTATCTTTTCGGAATTTTTCATAACTCAATTAACTCTAAATTATGCACAATGTCTGAAATAAAAAGCTACTGGTAAGTACATTTTCAACCGAGAGCTGAAATAAACTTTACTACGACAGGAAATGTTGAGCCTAACAGAGACGTTAGAAGTGTTTTAGGTATTTGCATAATCTTTAGTAGATAGATTGACAAAAAGATCTTTTTAAAATTGGAAACCAGTGAATAAGAGGAATCTAGATGGAATAGAAAAGATGATACCAATTTATGGAAAAAAAATGCAACAGTATTACGTTTCTTTTTTTTCGAATGCTTACTTTATTGAAAGTTGTTGAAAGAAAGCTTGTTTTAGTGTTCGGAAGCGTGTTCGATACTCTAAAAAACTCAGTCGAGATATTTTATTTCAGGGTCAATTTTCCTAGGAAATTAGAGCTTAAGCAATTGCAACGGAGCACGAGAATCTTTGCATGTAACATCGTTTCGATACCAAAAATTTTATCAAAGTTCGAAATTTCAACCAAAAATATTCGTTTTAATTGCAGAAATACAGCAAGATGAGCTGCGTCGAATAGTGCTGATATCAGTTTTCTAGCCCTTATAATTTCTATGATAATCGAAAAAAATTGCGTAAAAAATGTAATAATGTAACGTTTGGACGAGCTGTTCAATATCTGACTACCAAATATTTTTGCATGCTGAATTTTCTATATCAATCAATAGAGGCTTTCTAGAAATTCTTCTTAATAAGTGTCTGAACTTTCGAAAAATATTTTTGATTTTTTTATTGAAACAAAGCAGCAATCTGGAAATTATCTCGTTGTTAGCAGAAATCTTTCAACTATAGCGATCCACAATATACTATGTCTGCTTTTTTTCCAACTCGTAACTATATTCAGATGAACGAAACAGGAGACAACATAAGAATCCTTGAAAAAAGGATGATGAAATGGAAAAGACCTTATATCAGAAGAAGAGGAGACACATATGTACATATCATAGGTATCACCTATGTGCGAGTATAATTCAGGACAGCGGAAGCAAAATAAACCGGAAATACTATATATCGTTGAGCACATTCTCATACTAACTCTAAGTGAATAATCTAAAGACCGAATTTTGATATCCTTTATGGTGAGGTTTTAAATGAATATCGTATAATGAGATCTAAGAATGAAATTGGATTCTGTTCTACCACCTCTTCCTTCCCTCTTCCCCATAGTAGTGGATCCTTCGGAAAAAAATTTGTACCATGCAACAGAAGATACCCAGTTAATTGATAATTTGAGCTGAAAATTTCAAACCGATGAGTTCAACTCTATATTTGGGCTTTGAAAATTGTGAAAATCTGTTCTCAAATCTTCAACATTGCTTCAGTTCTCTAAGAAATTCTTTTTAATTAAGACACTTATTAGTGCAGTCCATGTGAGGGTAAAATGTGAAACTCACATGAATCTGACTTTCATAAATTTATAATGTATGTCGCTATGAATTATACCTTTTATTATACTTACAGTGTAAAGCTCTTTATCTTTTTAGCCGCTGTTCGAAGTTTGTTTTCACCAAATATAGAAAAGCCACTATCGTACAATTTGTATACTTTAAATCGACGATCTTGCTGAAAAAGCTTCAGAAAAATATCAACACTTCGATCCGTTATCCGTTTGTTAGAAAACAGATTGAGATTGATGATACTAGTGTTGTAATCAATGAGTGTTTGAATTAACCTCTGAACTCCTAAATCACTAATATCATTTTTGGCAAGTGCCAGGTTTTTTAATGTTCGATTGACTTTGAGCATGTCAGCTACATAGTGAACACCACCATCAGTGATATTGTTTGCGTCAAGATAGAGTGCTGTAAGCGACGAGCCATTGTTTTGAAATCTACTTGCATCAACCTATGGTTATAAAAAAAAAAACTTAACGACATCAGGACTGTTGAGAGTATGAGTATGGATGTGATTATGCTGTAATATGAGATAGTGATTCATACTCAAACCTACACCACAGCCTAACAATCATCAAAATTTATATAAAAGATATGCATTTGAAATTAGACAGCAGTATTTAATCGGTCTAATCTGCTTGGACTAAATGAAATAGGTACTGGTATTTAGGAATGGGGACTCATTGCATTTATGTTCTGTAGTATTCACCAAAATAGTCACCATTATTTACCTTTGAATTTGAAATGCGATCGACTTCGACGCTGCTCGAGCGAATTGCCAGAGACAATAGCTCTACTCCTCGATCACAAATATTGTTGAAGTCAAGACCCAGATGACGTATTGATCGATTCATTTTGAGCATCTCAGCTAGATGGCCGGCACCCTTTTGTGTAATAGAATTCGACTGTAGATGAAGCTTTATCAATGTTTTGTTGTTTTTTAACAGAGGTTTTACGAGATATTCAACACCCGTATCACCAATGTTATTATAGCCAAGATTCAACTTCTCTAAACTCGTATTGTTTTCCAATGCATCGGCAAGTTTTAGGACACCGTTTTCTGTAATATTGTTATGATGTAATACGAGCTGTTTGCATTTTTTGCGCACTATTGCCTCCTCAATCACTGTTTCTATATCTTCATCAGTGTAACTTCCGTGAGACAAGTCAACCACTGACTCATCACGACACTGTGCGATGCATTGTTTTAGTTTCGAATTTGCATAATCAGAAATGGCCATCATTATTGAAACGAACGTCGAACTAGTCCTTAAATCACAAATCTAGAAAAATAATTGAAAAATTATGTCAACCTTTTAATAAATGAATTTTTTCATACTAAGATCCATTAAATAAGTGCTGCTAATTCTTCTAAACAAGATAAACGTTCAAGAGAACTGGTTATTTATATCTTTTATTATTTTTGAAGTTTACCAATATATTAAGATAAATGATATTAATATACGTGTAAGCTTATAGTGATATTGCTCATCAAACTCAGAACCAGATTAATTCCAACATCCGTCCACATCCCGCACCTACACACCCCTCATAGCCAGATCTATAACTACATTCATACCAACACAGGTACATCCATCGTTCACACCTCAGTTTCACCACTAACGATAACGAACATCCTGTTCTTTAATTTTGTAATTATGTCTCCTTAACATTCCATTCACTATACTCAATGGTTCCTACTACATTCGATCAAACCTATTTCTATTATTTAAGAAGTGACGAAACAGGATCAATCTGACGTAGGCTGCCATCGAGCATTCATTCTTGATAAAGAACGCACAGAAGTACTAATCAGTCCGAAGTAGTTCAAGGAACTTTAAATAGCAGGTATTGAGAAACCTCATTTTTTTAGGTGCCTTGACTAGTTTGAAGCATGTAGTAGTTTCGGTCAGAAACTTTACGAGATAACATTTAGTTATGTGTGGATGTAGGTATGGTGCTCGTTTTCGAACACATCCGCAGTCATATCTATACCAACACTGATATGATCTGACCGAGGAAAAACGACGCAAAACTGCTGAAATTCGGCACAAAGTCAAAAATACCGCTGTGAAACCAGTGTTTTTTTTAGCGGTTTGAATCACATGGAAAAGATTCTCAGTGGTAACAAAGACATTTTTCTTAATCGAATCTTACGGATTGTGCAACATTCTCAGTAGATCCTAACTCTTTCTCATATGCTATCATTAGTTACAGCATGCTCTTGATCAACATGTAAATTTAAAAAAATTGACAACCTAATTCTAATTAGGTCGGTCATGAATAAATGAAATGACTAGGTTTGTTTACTGGAAATTTTGTAGTTGGTTAAATTCAAATTTTTGTGCTTTTTTATGATCATGTTAGTTGTGATATCTATTCTTACCGCAATCAAAATCACACACAAGTTTTAAAGGAATATTACCACGCATAACATGCACCGTATCGAAAAAGGACTCGAATGTTATCGATAACTTTGGTCAAGAATCAAAATTCATCATCGTCAAGAGGAGCAAGAGTAGCCGCATCTAGTTCAGTACGATAAGTAACATTAGTACCGTCTGCATCATCAGCGTCATTAGTATCATCAATACCATTAGTACCACCAGTACCACCAGTACCATCAGTACTATTAGCATAATCAGCACCTTCTATACTATTAGTGCTATCAACATCATCATCATCAACATCATCAACATCATCAGTACCATCGGTAGGGTAATAATCATAAGTAGAAGCAAATTGAAGATAAGTGGCACCATCACGAGGATCATCATAATCAAGAGCACGTGTCATATCAGCAGTAGCATCAATATAAGCAGCAGTAGCAGCAATGCGAGCAGCATTATCGCCACCACGAGCAATAGCACGAGCAGCCGCATAAGCACGACTATAAGCATAGTCTCCACACTCATAATCACTAGCATAAGCAACGGCGAACTTGGCAGCAGTGGCGGCAATAGCAGCATAAGTCGACTTGTCGGCTATTTTTTGATCTGTCGCATCAGTATTATAACTTTCGTTGGTTTCTAAAACAAGAAATTAGTCTCAAATGTTGACATTATTTATCTTATGCTGTAGAAAAAATATTTGACGACTGCATATATCTTATTAGTGAGGAGTGGATTATATTATGAGTCGCAGCGAGCAGCTTTTTACAGTAATAGATGGAAAATCATTGTGGTAATAACCACTTTAGAGTTCGCATGATACAAAAAATCTCAAGAAATTGAAATTCCGAAATAACAAGATTTTAGTAATAAAAATACTAAAAAATTTTGTAGCGCATTTTTTTAATTGGCGTGTGGGCGCGAGCACAAGAGACCAAGACAAATTGGTGCTCATACCCACCCTTTAATCAGTTCCTCGTTGTATATCTTTTCTATAGGTACTGTTTCTCCATTAACTCGAGCTTTGACATTCGTCATCAACATACGAAACTTTAAATGTTTCGGAACGGGTAATGAGTATGAACAGTTTGTATTTATTCGATAAATTAGTAATTAGAAGAGACATCAACACCTACCTAATATATTCTCTCCATGCATATCTAATAAAATATCGTTGATATTGACTTATTTTGTTAAGAAATGTATCTGTTAATTAACAATATACGTTTGTTTTTATATTAATAAATAAAATTGTAGGTGTTTCATATGAAGCTAGTTGCGCTATATTTGTGATGCTATAAATTTCTGCAAAACACGGAGAAAAAGGAACGGGTTTGTAGGAAAAGAAATGATAGATTAGTGAATCAATATAAATCATGCGATAGAGACAATGTATAACAAAGAGAAAATGTAGGAAGGGTGTGGGTGTGATTATAAGAAGACCCACACACTCCATCCATACCCCAACGCGCAAAAAACATAAAATTATGATCAATTTTTTAATCGATCTCAAGTTAATTTCAGAACTAATTTTTGGGTACATGGATACAAATAAGTTGAAAAGTTTTGTTGTTGATTATTTTCTGATATCAAACACAACCGATTTTCTTCTCAAATTTCAAGCCTTAATTAATGTGATAAATAAGTGTCTGATGCGAAATTATTTTCCTCGACACAACAAGAAATAAGGAAGTAACTCGAAAAGAGTTATTTAAAAACAGCAATAAAAAATAGAGTCAATCAAGAAATAAAACTGTTTAGGAGAAGGGTGTGGGTGTGGGTGTGGGTGTGGGTGTGGGTGTGGGTGTGGGTGTGGGTGTGGGTGTGGGTGTGGGTGTGGGTGTGGGTGTGGGTGTGGGTATGGGTGTCGGTGTGGGTGTGGGTGTGGGTGTGGGTGTGGGGTGTGGGTGGGTGTGGGTGTGGGTGTGGGTGTGGGTGTGCGGGTATGGGTGTGAGTGTGTGGGTATGGGTGTGGATGGGGTGTGGCTGTTAATCTTCCTTCTATTCATACCCACACCCACACACGCACGCACACCCACACCCCATCCTTGACTAAAGAAAATCGGAACTGAAGAGGCCGAGTCTCCAATTAATTAAGCCATGTTTGGAACGTTGACGAAGTAAATTGAAGTCGGACCATCCGAATCTGATATTAGTTTCTCGAATTAGTCTACTGCATTCCACTATGTGGTAAACATTATCTCAAGAGCTATTGAAATATTCAATAACAATCTTTATGTTTCCAAAAAACCTGTCTCTTACGTCAGAAAATCGAGTTCAAAATTTTAAGAAATTTATTACTGATCCCGATATTACGACTATGATTATCTTTAGTGGAACTTTACTAATCAAATCCAGGTCAGATCCAGTCAAACCAAAGATTTGAATCAGACAGAATTTGATCTTGATGTATTCCTATTTATGGGTGACTTTCTACTTTAAAAAACAACACAGAAACTATTGATAGCGACTTTTTGGGCCTTAACTTCCACATGGAATGTTCAAATATAGTATATTTAGGTAGTATCATAATATGGTGTACTGTTTACGACCAAAGTTTTACTTCATTGAGTATCGTATCCTCTTTCTGCATTTGTCATATCCAAATAATCTACTAATTATCTTCATTTTTATGTTGATGCTCCTTACCTATATTTCTATTTTGATACTGACTCCCATTTGTTTTGTCATCATTTTTTCTACGGCCGTATGTGGCTTGCTGCCGTTGGACCACTTCTGAAGGATGATAATAATCGACCACAATCAATAGCATTTTTCGAAACTTATGTAGAACTTGTAAATTTCCACTAACTTTTGCTTTAAATTTTTCACAGTCGAAATTCGTGGGCGCTTTAATTATAATATATTTTGCACTCGACTTTAACGTTTCACATACTTCATCTAGTGGAATATTCCCCATAAATAATTCAACTTCATCTTTTTCTTTATAACAAGGTCCACCCCATGGTGGATCCAAAAATACAATGTCTTGGTTTAAGGTACATAATAATTCAAGATAGTCTGCATGATAGCATGTTACATTGGTATATCCCAATAGTTTTAAGTTATTCACTAACATATTGTATCGATTTTGATCTAATTCAACTGTTTGAACTTTCTTAAATTTCTTGCAAAATGAAATTGTATTGCCACCAACACATGCTGTTCCATCTGTGACCACAATATTATTTGCATTCAAACCATCTAATCCTGCAATAAAATCGGATATGTCATCCGCTGTACGCATATCCGTCACGCTGTATTTGGCTACTTCGTCTAATTGAATTTGCTCACGTATCTTTTTAGGTATATCACGAAACAAGAAATCACGCTTGTCGAAGACTAAATCTTTTTTATCATTGAGACGTTGTTGAGATAAACTTTTAGGACTTGAGTGATTATTATTAGTCCTCCAACACACTTTTCTTTCCGAATCAATACCTGGATTCTTGTTTTGTCTCCATTCACTTGGTTCGTTATTTTGAGTTCCCCTATTTCTTTTCCAATTCAATACTTCTTTGCCATTTCTTTGAATATTTGGTTCATTTTCATAGCTCGCATTCTTCTTCCAATCTTGTTTATTACTCTGTTTAGATGATGCATTCCGATTTGTTTTTTTCCGTTCACTATTTATATTCAAATCTTCTTGATAAGACATGAACGTTCTTAATATGACCTTTGCAAAGCCTCCATAAATTTCCTTGGATTTTAATTTGGCGCCATTATTTTCTACTTGCCGCCAATCTTTCTCATCCTTCTTTCCAGGATCCCGCACTGTAAAAAAGAAAGACAGTGATAAGGCGTTATCCTATATACAATATTTTCTTAGCCTTCAAAGGATCTTTCAACGAAAGAGTTTATGAAAATAATAAGAGTTTCTGATTTTGATATTTAAGAAGGAAGGTCTAATATTCTACGAATCATGGTTAATTATTCTACACTTTCCGCAAAAACGCTTATGTTTAAGTAGCATAAGCTTAGCGTACTGTCAGGAGAGTGCGGGAATGAGTGTGAGTGTGTGAGTGTCGCATATGGAGGTGTGGGCGTGGATGTGAATTCTGGTCTGGATTTCAGTGTCAGTTTGGCACTTATTGGTAACGACCCGAATACCCATCCGTACTCAGACCGAGATTCATATCCACATCGTGCGCACGGGCTTTTCTTCAAAAATTCTCAATAGTGACATGCCTATTCTTTTCTTGTACAGAGAATAAATTTGTACCTGCATGATTTGATGACATGTCAATGATTCAAAGTTGGTTCGAATGAAGCGTATAAAAATCTAAAATAAAAACAGAAGATTAGTCTATAATTAAAATATTCGTACTTGGAGGATCGCATTAGTATTAGCCAAAGTTAAGCTAGCTGGACTAACTTAACAAATTAAGTAAAACATTAATCCTAACTACTAACTTACTAAAAAGGAAATATTTTCAAGTGGGTATTTCCAGAGAATCTCTTGCACGTTTACGGAGACTTTATGAAAGAGCAGTCTTTCGAATATCATAAATAAATGCATACATAATTCAGATCGTATATCTTACCACGTTTGAAGTGTCAAATGCAAAAAATATATTAATAAAGTATGCACATAATATATCATTCGGTTCCTGCTAATCTTGGCTACATTTTAACCATAATATACTGTGGCTTTCATACTACATCTCTTATACGATATTTTCCTTTGTACCGCATACCTCTGATTCATACAGTATTCTCGTCTAATAGAAAATAGATTGGAAATAGGGAATTTCCAAGTGTAGCCATGTATGCAGTCAGTTGTGTATGGGTGTGGACGACTTCTCATTGCGTGGATCCTGTGTGGATACGCGTATGGGTATTGGTGTGGACCTAGCAATAAATGTAAGTTTCATGTGCACTTCGCGCTAGTGCTTGGGATGGTGACTGTGCCGTTGCCGATGAATTTTGAATTTTAATTATGGTGACAAACTTTCGTATATTTTTATGATCTACATTTCGTTCAGCTCTCGAGTCACTACAACATGATGTATTAATCATAAATCCTTCATGTAATATGACGCAAAAAATTGCTTTATGATCACTGTGATCACATTTACTGTGACTATCCGCGACCGAACGGTCACGCATCGCTTTTCTGAGTAAAGTTACATAGAAAATTAATGATTAACACGCCATTTTGAAGCAAGTTCAAAGTTGAACAAAACTTAGAGTCTAAAAACATATAGAAGCTTTTTTCCATAATTCAAGTTCGAATATCATCAACCACAGGAGAGTCGCGATGCTGGACGCCATTCCACACCCACATCTACCTCACATTCACACCCTGTCATCATTTGTTTGATTGATACAAAATGTCAGTCGAAACTGTGCACTGTTAGTAATAAAGATGTAGATGTAGTAATCCATTGTGAATGTTGTATGATCATTTTAACAAAAGTTTATATAGAATATGCGATACGCAATCTTATTGGGTTGTTTTTTGAAGAACATTGCTTGCTTATCGTTCTGTTGCATAAATGAGCTGACAATTCTTTGCGTCCGACAACATCAACCTTATTTAGGAAGAACTCAAAAAACTGCAACATTTTCCCTGTATGAGCAAAAAATAAATCTACCCAGTGAAAAATGAGAGACTCTTACCGAGTTGTTGTGTAAAAAAACAAAATTATAATGCATCATTTTTTGCTGGGTAGATCTTTTTTACCCACACAGGGAAAGTGTTGCAATTTTTTGAGTTCGTCCTAGATAAGGTTGATGTTGTCGGAAACAAAGGATTGCCAGCTCAATTACGCAGTAAAAGGACAAGCAAACAATGCTCTTCAAAAAAAGCCAAATAAGATTGCATTACGGTTTGTCCACACGTAACGCACTCACGTTTTGGCAACTTTTCATCCCAATGTCTTCAAAAAAACTAAACATAGCGCCCCAAAAATCAGTCTATAGATGGGTACTATAGAGTTGTTTAATGTCTGACGGAGTAGGTGTGGATGTAGGTGTCAATGATAACAGTAACACCCACACTCACACCCGTTCTAAATGAAAAAGCCGACTTAAAGAAAGAAATAGTCTTTTACTAGAATAGATAGGAAGAAGTAATTTCTTTTCTGGCGATGCTCAGAAGACTATTTTACTAATGTTTATTATTAACAGCAACAAGAATTATTGCAGCAAACGACTCGAACAGAATGATTGCAACAAATAAAAGAAAAATCTTTGCACATAAATATATGATAGAAGTTCTCATAGAACTGAAAGCACCGAGGTGATTCAATCCAGCCTGTAGATCCCACCGGAAACGATGGAATCTCATATCAGATTTCTCCAAAATCCCCCGCATCTCCTATAAAAACTTATCGAAACCCAACTGAATATCACCGGATTCATAACTAACGGATCCCGAATCGGATTACATCGGAAAAGATTCTATTGATTCCTGTTGAATCTGCTCAACAGATATTGCCGTAACCGCCAGAGTTCACCAACAGAGAAACACTAGATAACGTGAAATCCGGAACAGATACAGCCGGATTTTGTCAGAAACTGATCGGTTTTGTTTCGAATTCTCACAATTTCATCAAGATTTCACAGCATCTCACAAGGATTTCATCGAGATTTCACAGAATTTCATCCAGAGTTTTAAAACGTTTCATGTAGTATTTTAACTAGGATCGTTTCTAGATTCGCGCAATAAATCTTCTAGGATCGTTCCTAGAATCGCACAATAAACCTACTAGGATTTTTCGTAGATTCGCGCTGTAAATCTAGCAGGATCATTCCCAGGATCATCGAATAAATCTCCTAGGATCATCCCTAGAACCACAGAATAAATCTTCTAGGATCATTCATAGTATATAGAATTTAATTAAAGAAACTTTAAAATATAGTTGAAATATGAAAGGACAGACTTCTATATATAGACAGAGATCTGTAGAAGGGTGTGGGTGGGTATGGGTTTGTAGGTATCGGTGTGGGTGTGGGTGAGGGTGTTATTTTCAATAGAATATCACACCCACACCCCTAAAAAATTGCAACATTTTCCATGTGTGGGTAAAAAAAATCTACCCAGTAAAAAATAATGCATTTTAATTTTGTTTTTGTTACACAACAACTCGGTAAGAGTCTCTTATTTTTCACTGGGTAGATTTATCTTTTTGCTCACATAGGGAAAGTGTTACAATTTTTTGAGTTCTTCCTAGATACGGTTGATATTGTCGGAAGCAAAGAATTGTCAGCTCATTTATGCAACAGAACGATAAGCAAGCAATGTTCTTCAAAAAAAACCCAATAAGATTGCGTATCGCATATTCTATATAAGCTTTTGTTGAAATGATCATACAACATTCACAATGGATTACTACATCTACACCTCTATTACTAACAGTGCATAGTTTCGACTGACATTTTGTATCAATCAAACAAATGATGACAGGGTGTGAATGTGAGGTAGATGTGGGTGTGGAATGGCGTCCAGCATCGCAACTCTCCTGTGGTTGACGATATTCGAACTTGAATTATGGAAAAAAGCTTCTATATGTTTTTAGACTCTAAGTTTGTGTTCAACTTTGAACTTGCTTCAAAATGGCATATCAAGGGTGTGGATGTTAGTGATCAGAGGATTGACCAGCAGTGGGCAGATTTCCAAAAAAGGAAATTTCTCTGCTAAATATTCATATTTCTGAAACTGCAACCGTACAAAATGCAAATTTCAGAAAATATGAGAAACTACCGTAACTACTCCCATCCTATTCAAAAACAAATTTTCCGGAAACTTCGGTAATTACTCATACTAGAGAAGGAAATTAGCAGATAATTTTCGTAAATGCCAAATCCACAAAAGGACATTTATCAGTAATTACGAAAAATAGCAGCACATGCGGACGAAATTACCAAGAAATTTCTATAATTCGCAAATTATGTCTATACGATATAATAAGATAAATGTAGATTTAAGGAGCCCTATGCCCAAAAAAAAGAAGAAGTTTTGGTAATTTCGGTAATTACCTGAAAATTCTAGTAATTACGGAAATTTCTATGATTTCTTTTTTTTTATCATACAGTTATCATTAGATAGATATAAATTTAAAGACCCTTACTCCAAAAAGTAGAAGAAATTATAGAAATTTCTGTAATTACTAAAGTTTCCAGGTAATTACCGGAATTACCCAAAATTCTTCTACTTCTTCGGAATAGGGTTTCTTAAATCTATATGTATCTCATCATATCTATATGATATAAATAAAGAAATTATAGAAGTTTCCGTAATTACGGATAAATGTCCTTTTGTGTATTTGGAATTTACGGAAATTATTTGGTACCCAAGCAAACAAAAAAAAGCATACGATGGGTGCGAGGAGCGGTCGAAAATTTGATATATATATATATATATATATATATTTTGTTCGTTCTTTTTCAACTTCGATCCCCTCGGCAGTCATCGAATTTCGAGGACTCGGACACTGCGTCCTATCGACGACTTATTTTCGACTCGTCGTATATATTTCGACACCTCGGTACTCATCGAAGTTTCGAGTACTCCGAGAGAAGTCAGCTATCGAAATAATGCTATCGACTCCTCTAATATATTGAAAGAATCATTTTGAGTGCTTCAAAAGAGTAAAACCGATCATCATAACAGTTTCGACAGAGGAGTCTATAATCTTGATCAGGTGAAACTTCAAAATCCGATTTTAGAACATTCTTTATTTTTATTCAATAACTTTAGTAATATTATTCGAGTTTGCTTCATAATTCACCTTAATTTCGGAATTTTCTGATCAAAATTGATCGTCCACCAATTGAAACTAAAACTAAAATTCGTCTGCTTTTTTAACTAAGACACAATTATTATAATGAATATCCAAGTTGTGAATTTTAAAAAATTTACTAAATATTGGCCTCATGCTTCTACGTGCAAATTGGTCGATTTATCACATATTGCACGTCATATTTATTCAATAAATGATTTATACGGAATCTTAAATAAAAAAAAAGTTCTTCTGTCACTTACAGAGATATAAAAAGTTTTCCTTCTTGATGAAATCTTTTTCATGATAAAAATTTTTTCTCGATTAAAAACATAATTTTTAGTGTTCCAAAAATAATCCTTTTTCTGGGTGAAAAATACTATTTCTAATATTTAAGAGAAATTGTTCTCTCTGGATAAAAAATATTATTTTCAATTTTCAAAAAATAAAAACAAAAATCAAAAAGCATGAGTACTATCTTCTTATGAACTAAAAATGTCGTTTTGATATATGAATAATAGTTCATATTTAGATTAATGGTTCGATGCAAGTGAATCGTAAGTACCTATGTTCAAATCTAGTTCATCGCATATGTTTGATAGGACTCGACGACTCGAAATCTATATTCGATGGGTTGGAACAACTCGAAATTGAGACATCTATCGGATAAAAATTCTTTTTTTCAATGAAATTCCGATCCATCAGAAATGACTATTCGAGTGGTTGAAAACTGCTAGTAAAAACAACCCATCGCCGAGCCCTCGATCCATCGGAAAATGGCACTCCCAGGGGTCGATTTGGAATTTCGATGCCCAACGGAAGCCAAAATCGACGCGTCGAAATACCTATCGAATGGTTGGTTGGGTAATTTCGTGCTATAGTGTGAATAATTATCGAAGTTTTCGAAAAATTTCTTTTCTGTTGTGGTAGTAATTTCCGAAATTTCCAAGAAATTTCGTTGACTTGTGTCTGAAAATTCGAAAACTTCGCGGAAATTTCTTTCTCATGGAATGGTAATTACAGAGGTTTCATAGAAATTTTTCTTGATGCGTATTAGTGTCTGGAGATAGTATCAGATATGTTTTGGTATTCTCGGAAAGTTCCTTTTTTGGGAAATCTGAACATACCTCGACTCAGACCCATACTCACACCCCACAGCTACACCCAGACCCAGACCCACACCCCACACTCATACCCCACACCCACATCCACACCCATAAGAAAAATGAATACTCTTTTTATCAATTAAAAGCCATTTAAGTTTAATACAAAAACAGTTCTTAGAATTTTTTAATCCGATGCTTTATTTATTTTCTAGGAATAGTCACTGCAGTGACTCAATGGGGTGTCAAGAGTTAAGAGAAAAAATGTACATCATATGAAAATTTGTTTATTATTGTGTTTAATAGAAACTTTCCATTCATATGATTTTAACAAATTTAAAATTTCATCAATTGAAATTTTTGATCCTGGATTCAACCATAATAATTCTGTACCATCGGCAACACATGCTAATAATTGAACATTAATACCAGATAATGAAATGAAATGATTGCTTTCATTAATAACTTTGAGTATGTTCAATTTAAAGTTCATAGAAATAGGCGTCGATTGATCATATACCGCAAACCATAAAGCTGCACATTCAAATTCAACACTATCCACAGCAATTTTAAGTAATTCTTTATCATGTTCATTTTCGGGATGTAAAATGCTAATCGAATATTTGACATTGTTATCATACTTGATAATTTCAGCATTTGACAAAACATCTTCAAGAGTAATTAATGGATTAGGAGCTATAATAAGTATTGGATGATGAGTATGATTTAATTTTAAAATATCTTTCATCGTATTGTTCCAAGCACTCATTAAGTTCTCATCGTAAACAGTTTTAGAAAAACAAGGTTTGATAATCCAATATTTCGAAGAAATGATAAATTCCAATTCCATATTGAAGATAAAATAATCTGAAACAAAAATTTAAAAAGAAATGTTATTTATTCCTGAGTTCAAAAATAATACAAAGGACTTAGAGAAAAAAAAACAAACATATGTTAAAGTATTAGTAGATGTTTCCAGTGACTTTTCAAAGAGAAACTTGTAGAACAGATAAAGCACTCGAAATATGAAGAAAAAATGAATAACAAGAAAATGTTCAATCTTCTTCATCCGAATCCTCATCATCATTGAAAAATGCTATTCCAGTCAGTGCTTCAGCATCATATGATCCAGTAATACCACCACCAATACTGCCCAAAATTCCACCAACAATGGATCCAATAGCAGCACCTGGTATTACTCCAACATCACCAAAAAGTGCACCTATAGAACGTCCAAAAGCTGCACCTGCTTCAACTCCTCCCATTCCTCCTGCAATACCACCTGTCCATCCACCAACAATAGAAGCACCGGTTTTAATTGTTTGCTTTAGTTTTCCATCATCTCATTCAAGATCATCATAAACAGCACAGCCTAACCGTACACCATCCAATGTTATAGCAATCGGAAGAGCAAGTTTATTAACTATTTGCATGACTTCAGCTATTTTTGTTATTCCTTTACTAACTGTAACAACATCGTTTGGAATAGGAATATGAGGATCAGGTATATGGGTTAATTTTGAATTTATATTTATATGATTAAAATCAGCACCTGGATGTGGACAATCAATTCTTAATAATCAATCGCCCACTGGACGTGGTGGATTTCCCCGTCTTCGACCAGCAGTTGTGTCTATTATACCAAGAACTGTGGTCGTATTTTCTGGTTTCATCAATTTGTGTTGACGTACTAATGCTTGACGAACACCAGATGCTTTTATTAATTCACCTATTGCCTGTGATAAATTATTAGTTGTCTTGGCTATTTTACATCTTTCCTTCTTGTCACTCATTTTTATCTGAAATTTTTATCCAAAAGAAAAAAAAAATTTTATCTAAAATAAAATATTTTATCTAAAATAAAAGAAAACTAAGTATCAAATAAGAAGAGATTACATGTAAATTTGAAGTAGAATTATATTATTTTTGTCGATAATATTCGAATATCACCGAATTATACTACATTCTCTGAGTTAGTTCAAAATTTGCACCTGAAAAAGAAAGAAAAATATCATTTTGGATGGTTGTAAAGCATGGGCTTTTCATCTGATTGGCTTATAACTTCTATATGAAGTGAGCCTATTGACTTTGGTTTACATGTTTGGCTGTCTGACCTCTATGTTTCTTTGATTGGTTCTGATTCATATCAAATAAAAATCTACTCAGATGTCAGCTTCCAAATAAAATCTCATGTTCATTTTGTTAGGAAATGGCTGACAATAAGGATGACGAAAATTTATCGAGTTCAAGTGATGAAGATGATTCAACAACAAGTTCATCAAGTACATCAACTGATGATGATGACGATGATGATGATGAACAAATCGATGAAGAATCTGATGATAATTTAACAACATTAACTCCAAAACAAGCATATTTGTCTCTTGAAATCAAACGTAAAAATCTCGGTAAACATTTATTAGAATTACGTGATGAATTAAAAGCACAACCACAAGCTGATACTGATAAAAAAAAACGTTTATTAACCGAAATAAAAAATTTACGTGAAAAATGGATTGCTGTACAAACACGTTTAAGGCCCCCCCCCCCCCCCTCCAAAATCGATTTTCAACATGGTGCATGGAATCATCATGAAACTTTCTACAGATGCTCGAGCCATAAAGGTACAAGTGTAAAAAAATTTTCATGGCTCTAGCCCTTTCCGTTCGGGAGATATACAGGTACCAAGGGGCAAAATGGGGGTCCCACGCGTACAAGGATTTTTTCAATACACTTTGAGATGGAGCGCTCGGGCTGGTCTCATTTGAAAGAGAACTCCTTGGTGCTTCAGATGAGGGAAAGGGTTTTTTTAATTTTGATTTTTTTTCTTTGGTGGGATCTACAAAACTTTGAAGTTCTGAAAACTCTATGTAGGATTTTTCATAAAATACCTGATTGCTCATAGATTGAGAGTCAAATAAAAAATTCCTTCTCGTCATCTGAAGAAGGATATATCTATCTATCAAATAAAAAAAACCGCAGTTTAATAGAATAAACTATAGTGAAGAAAAATTTGTTCAGAGATTGATATTTTGCAAAAAACTCGGTTTTGAGAAAAACGAAGATGACGAAAGTGATGGTTATTTATATAGTATTATGTCGAGCGATGAAGACGCATACGAACCAGGTGGTGATGATTTAGATTGAACTTTTATCTGCTTTTTATCGTGTTTGTTTTGAAATAAAATGAATATATAATGAAAAAAATCAACTAGTCATTTTTTTGGGTCTATACAAGTAATAATAGTTCCAACTAACTTAAGTT
>CAJNOL010004006.1:0-18116 GCA_905250125.1 Rotaria sordida | reverse complement strand
CAGCACTCTTCGATACCTTGTACTTCTCACACAATTCGTACTGTGATAGACCAACTCCATCGATATAGTTGTTGATCAATGCGATCTTCTCGCCAAGCGTAAGGTAATGACACGACGTCATTTCTCAATGATTTTAAAGAGTAATGTCAAATAACACGACTATTTATACTTTTTTTTATCATTGAGGGCACAATTAGAAATGTATAGATGAGTTATTTTCTTTGTTATGTCGGACTAAATCTTATCTCTCCTATTCTCAGAACAGCAAAGAGCGACGAGAAGAAAAAGAACAGTGTACTGATTAAAATATTCACTATATGTGCCCACTCTCAGAGGTGGGAGGTGCCGTTGTTAGAGAGGATCACCTCCAGTAAAAATTGATCGGTCGTTCCACCGAGTACACATATAAGCAAGATGCCCTTGTTATAGAGATGCCCAAATAAAGAGGTTTTACTGTATATCTTGATTGAGAGCAGATGAGACGTGATTTTAATTTGCTTCATCTAAAATACTATGAATTATGTTAGATTTATTCTTTAGATTATACATAAATAAATAAATAACATAAAAGCTCTTATTTGTACAAACATACCAAAAATATTTTTCTTTTTTTATTATATTTTTTAATTTAACTCGATTTGTATGGTCGAAATAAATTTAATTTTTGAGACTATTTGTTTTTATTTATACAATTTTTATTTACAATAAAGGAAAATATCGATCAAAATTTTCAGGACGAACAAATGGCTCATGTATATTAAGACTTGTCAGTTTGGAACAAGTGAGACGTGTCGCATTATTGGTGAAATTGTGTGTAACCGTTTTGATTGATTCATATTTGATGCCAAGATTGAGCAAACGAGGTAAATGACAATTTTTATCAATCAGGAATTGTTCAGCATAATCTACATGTGAAAAATACAAGTCGAGAAGAATAACACGAGGAAACATAATAAATGTTGTTGATTGTTGCTTGTCTGTTTGTGGTTCATCATTAGATATATGTAAATTTGCCAATACAGGAAAACTTTGGGAGATGACTTTGAAGAAGTTGCATTCAAAAGGACGAAAGTCTATCATAAATAAGCATCGAACATTATGAAACATGCCGCCATGAAAAGAATTGCTTCGGTAAAAAAAAATATTGAATTGATATGGAAGTGAGTAGATATGGCATCTACTTTCGTCTTCTGTTGAATGAGTTTGAATATATGAGCCAACTTGTTCATATCTTTTTCCAATGAAACTCCGTTGAATATCTTCATTTGATCGAAGAGTAATTTTAGTATTCTTGCGCAATACATCAGTGTCTATGTTGAAAGTAAATTTGTTTAATCGTGGCATATAAACAAGAATATCATCATATAATTGAATACCATCGATATAAGTCGAGTCAACTCTTAATATTGACAGAAATAATTTCAATTCCTCAAGATTTATCATTCGACGAAGTAATGGAATAACAAGATTGTCATAAGACATCGTTCGTAGAAATGAAGTTAATGAGAAGTGTTTCAATTTGGGAAGTTTCTGCAATAGAACAAAACATATTTACTTTAATTTGCTGTTTTTCCGCAAAACTAAACCATTGACAATTACACTAACCGTGTTATCTAGAGTTTTTGATGTATGTGATATTCTTTTCACATGTATAATTAATTTTGATAATGTATCAAGACGTCCGTCAAGCAGATAAAGACAATCATCGAATGTTTTAACATTAATTTTCAATATAGTCAAAGTTGAAGACATGCAGTTCATTAATAAGTCGAAAGTACACATTGTTCTTCGATAGTGGAGTTGACAAAAATTTATACTGATCAATCGTTTACATAAATGTAAAATCACAGCAAATATATTCGAAAGAGTTTCAGGCATTGCTGATGATATTGTCTGGTCCTGAACATCAATTTTAAGATATGTAATTTGTTCAGTAAGAAGATTACGAAAGGTTGCATCATCTTCAATTCAAAGAAAAAAAAGAAAGAAAAATGATTTTTAACTGATGTTTCTGAAAATCATTATTGTAGGAATTGAACTGAAACTAAATTGTTTACCTATTAAATATTTCGTAAGTCTTTCTGCTTGAAAATTCATTAATGTTAAAGAGTAAAGTTGAGGATAATTGAAAGTATGAAGAACTCGTTGCATTGAGTCTTGTTCAATGATCAATTCTTTTACTTGATGATGTATTCGAGGTAAAATATTTTCACAAATTCTATTAAGAACTTGATCGTCTACGGAGTAGGTGCGACGAAGATATGATTTCATAGTCATAGAAGTCATATCGAGATTAGATCTGTGAAATAAATATAATACCAATTGATCAAATCGTTCACAAACATCCACAAGTGAATAGAAAACATGGACCATATTGAGTTTATTGAAAATAGAAAGCAAAATTTCGTTGGGCAAATCGAGCATATTCAGATGACGATTTTTATTTAGAGGGTTCATAATGAATTGTTATCGACTATCAGTGTCAACCTGTATATATATTCTTTTTTTCTCTTTCCGCATTGCCGTCTATGAGAATAAAGAAGAGAAAATACTGATAATGAAATATTAGTCTATGATAAATAGATGATGCCATTTTCTTCTCATTGATCATTCTCTTTCGCTCATTGACGGTTCATCCGTCAGATTATTCTTCTATTGTCACAATATTTCTTACGTGTTATATGCACCATATGATACATAAGATCATACTTAAAATAAGATACAAATTATGAACTAAATATTAGAAATCCATTAGCTAACTATGAAACGTATCAATGAACAATTGTAACATCCTTAACTGAATTAATTATATATAAATGATGATAGTCGTGATTCATGAGTCAGGTAACTAACATTTTTACTTATTGAAAGACTTTGTTGAAATCTGTCCAAGGACTATTATCGTAATGCTGAAATCGAACAAATAGAAAAGTATTTCGGAGACAATTTTTCTCTCAACACTAAACTGTTTCAAGAAAGACAAAAAAATCTCAAATTGATCTAATTCTTAGTTGAAAAACAAGGATTAACATTTCGATCGTTACTTTTTTTGATGAAGATTATAAACTACTTCAGTTCTTGATATATAAAGCCAGACGATATTGTCATTGTATCCACCAACAAACATTATTTAAAGATCAATTGATCTTGTTTTTTAAATCAATACAAAATAGCTCAGACACAAATAAGTAATAGAAAAGCAAGAGAATTTAATTTCACAAATCTCATAATTAATCCGATTCTTTTTTTATCGGTCAAAACCGGGTCGATCTACATCATTTGGAACACGTAATACCGAGGTCGAACAATGATTATCTCTTGAAACAGATGTTCAATTAGTTAGCGTTAACATAGTGATATCTGTTGACACTAACATATAGCTAATAGTAGTTGTATGCGTTCCTTTGTCATTCGAACTAAATTTTCGTCAAAGTTGTAAACAACATTTTCATGAAAAAATGGAACTAGATTATATCGAAGATGCATGTTGTAAGTCTTTATCTGAAATTCTTTTTCAGTTTTTGTTTCATTTAATCCATTAAAATTATCCATGCAGATGAATCTAAAGAAATTAATTCATTACGTTTAACATTAATTGAACGTGATGCTAAAATTAAACAATTATTAGATGATGAAAAAAAGCTTATTCTTGAAAATAAACAATTGGAAAATATCATTGAATTACATAGAAGCAGTTTGTAGAAGTTTTTTTAATTAATAAATGAATATTCTTTATTTGTAGTGTATGCAACATCCCAGGTGATTCTCGCTCGGTCGGATTCAAATAATTGCGTCCGTATCTTGTCGGATTTTTGTCGGAATCCCATGAACCGGATTCCGACTGTCGGATCTGATCGGACACGTGCAAAATCCGATAGGATTCTGTCGGATTTTGTCAGTTTTTATCGGATTCCGACGAAATCCGGACCGGAATCCTGTGCAAGGATTGCTTGTCTTGGGATGATGAACATGAAAAAAAATGAATGAATGAAATTAAAGTTTTACGTGATTATGTGTTCAAATTGAAAGAATCTACTAATACCTCAATTGCTGCACAAGATGGAGATAAGTTTGAACAAAATCAATATGGACCATTAGAAGATTCGATTGATCCACAAAATGAATTTCTAGAAAAATTAAATACATACACAGAACAAGCAAAACAAACACTTGCAACAGAAACAGCAAGAGTTACATCTGAATATGCCAAACTTGAAACACTTATTGAACGCTTAAATAATAAATTAGAACATCAAATAAGATGTTCACAAAATTTAGAAAATATTTTGAAACAATTTTCGCAAAGTAAATTTTCAATTGATTTGTTATTTATTTTCTTTTTTCAATTCTAGAACGTGAGCAACAAACAGATGAAAATTTTTGTCAGTATGAATATGCATTAGGTGAAAAAACTCCAATTGATAATCCTTTAACAAATGAAAATAATTTAATTGGTGATCGATTTAGCCAGTATAATGAGTTATTATCAGATATTGATCGTTTAAATGATAAAATAAGAAGACATTATTTCTTAATTAATCGTTTAATAAATGAAAATCATGATCAAGATTTACAAATCAAAGAATACAAACGTGAAATAAATCTAAATAATAATTTATTCTCCTGTCAAGCACCATTATCAGCATCCACAAATTCATTTGTTAATACAACAGATTTAACTTTAAACCAAGAACCATCTGCTGCTCTTTTACCACCAACAAATGTCGAAGAAAATTCATCGATACTTGATCTATCTACAATTCCATCATCAACAACAAAGAATCGAAAATTTTTAGATCGATTGAAATTTTTTTTTAAACTTTAACTGATGATATTTTTCATTTAATTTTCTTTCTCTGTGTTCTTTCTCTTGATTGTGTTCGTTATCTTGTATTTTCTCTGTGTGATCAAATTGGCCTTGGTACAATATTATTCTTTTTTTTTGTACATCTTTATTGGTGAATAAGGAGCAAAGAGATAATGATAAAAGACGATTTTTGAATTTTTCATTTGAAATTTATATGTTTAATTTAGGTTTACCATTCTTCATTTGTTAAAAGCAAATTACATATAGTTGGTTCTTCCTTACGAAAGATATAATTAAATATTGATTAAAATACTTTTTTTATTTTTGTTTTTTAAAATTTCGATTCTCAATGACTGTCGACAATGCAAAAAAATATAGACGATGCTAGAATGTTTGATATTAATTAATATCAAAAGAGAATGATATACCCAGCAAGTTTAAAAAAACATAAGGTACAAAGAAACGAAAAATTTGAGCTCAATTTTTTTTTTCTTGTTTTTTGTACATGGTTAGATACAGCTCGACGAGCTGAGTAAGAATATGTATTTTATTTTATTTTTTCAAAGCCTTTTGATTAAACCAATCGAGTTTTTACAATAATTCTGAGTGAACCATTTTTTCTAAAAGTATTTTTTTCATATTAAAAAAAACTGATACATTTTTTTTATTTAAAAACATTTTCCGTTTCATGTGGATTGTAAAACTGAGTCTGTGAGACTAATTTTAAAATTATTCTCACAAACTCAGTTTTACAATTCGCATGAAATGGACAATGTTTTTAAATTAAAAAAAAAATATATCAGTTTTTTAATATGAGAATACACTTTTTGGAAAAAATGGAGCATTTCAAGCTATCGAAAAAACTTTATTTTTTTTAATCAAAAGGCTTTCAAAAAATAATAAAACACATGATCTTATTCAGCTCGTCGAGCTCTGTCTAACCATGTGTAGAAAAAAACAAAAACAATTTAGCTCGAATTTTGTATTTTGTTCAATAAGACAATTTACCAAATATAATTATTTCAAGTGTACCTAGATATGGAAAAGTCTGTTTGTTTTGTTCTTATTTATTTCATTGAATAAAATTAATTTTTCTAGACCACAAATATTAGATGATGCTGTTCTTGAAATGAATGCATCAAATGATCGTAGTATTGATATTGTTCGTACTAAAATAAAAATATTTGCAAAATCAAAAGTATCTTCACCAACAGAGCAACATAAAATAATAATTCTTGATGAAACTGACAGGTTGGAGAAAAAAAATCAATTAGAATAATAATCGTGATGTGATTTAGTATGATAGAAAGTACACAACAAGTATGACCTCTCGCAATGGAATTCTATTCTAAAACAACAAGGTTTGTTCTTGTTCGTAATGCACCAGATAAAATTATTGGTATTTTTATGTTTGATATAAATATTAATAAATTATTTTTTTTTAGAACCAATTCAATCTCGGTGTGTAATGTTAAGATATGTAAAATTAAATGATGAACAATTATTATAACGTCTTATTGAAATAGCTAAATCAGAACAAAGTTCATTTACATATGAAAGTCTCGGAGCAATTGTTTTCAAGGCACAAGATGATATGAGACAAGTATAAATTTCATGTTAATTCATTTGTTGTTTATTGTAAAATTAATTTTAGGCGATTAATAGTCTTCAATCAAACTGTATTTAGATTTTGTCATGTTAATAGTGAAAATATATTCAAAATTTGTGATGAACCACATTCAATTATTATTTATCAAATGAGTGAATTTACGCAATTAGAATTTATTCGAGCATAAAAATATAAATAAGTTTTTCAGGAAATTGGTTTGACATATAGGCATGTTAGTCAGGGTGTTGAGTCATAACTGCAAATATTGGCATTATTTGCTCGATTATGTGAACGAACAAGTTAGTCAGATATGCAGATTCGTCTATGGATATATGTCTTAATTGCATTGTGAACTGTAAATAATAATAAAAACAGAGATAGTTTTTGTCTTTATTTTCATATAAATTTGTGACTAATATATGTTCTAGATCATATGGATATACCATTAATACAAGATAAAATAAATTATTGGCAACCGTCAACAAGACGTCAGTCAAATAACAAAATCTTGTCTAAAAGTATATTTTCACTTGGACCTCTTTGATTTATTTGCTTTGTTTTTATAGCTAAAGATTGTTCAAACGAATACTTCTCATTTTAGTGAAAGTAATTATTTATATTCTATCTTAATTGAAGTTTTTTTAATTTTTTTATTAAATTATTCTGATTTGAATAATCATCTTATAGATCAAACTGTTCATATATGAAATATGTCGCATTATCATGAACTGTTATTCTACGACCCAATGAATGATCAATTACTATCACAATTGAAAAAAAGAATGAAGTTATTTTTATGTAAGTATAATTTTCACCTTGAAATGCATTTTCATACTCCAATATAAAAAGAATTTTCTGTTGGTTAATTTGCATAACGTTAATAGGAAATCGGAAATGCAATTTAATAAAATAACTGTGCAATATCAACATAAATAGTTAATGACACGAGATCAGCATCATTGATATTTTTCTAGTTAAATTTTCTTTTCTTTTTTATTTACGTCAATCATTCATAATCATCATATTTTTAACCAGAAACCGATAAAAGGTAAACATAAAATGTTACCTAGGTGACGTCAATAGCACGTTCTCTTACTCAACTTTTTTTTGCATTACTCAACATAACATTTAGCTATTCTATTCTTATTTGCGACGACAATATATTTTGTTTTTCTCTTTTAACATTGTGTTACTTTAGTAAAACTGAGTAACAGAAAAACATGGCTGATCCATCATCGAGTTTTCTTTGTCCAATAACACGTGAATTAATGACTGATCCAGTTATTGATCCTGATGGAAATAGTTATGAACGTTCAGCGATTGAAGATTGGCTTAAACAACATTCAACTTCACCTATTGTAAGTTTAATATAAAAAAAAAACAAGAATATGGTGTTTTTTTTTCAATAACTCGATTACTAGACTCGTACTCCTCTTCGTCTTAATGATCTTCGTCCAAATCGTGCATTACGTGAAAGTATTGAAGAATATCGAAATAAACAATCATCATCAAACACTATTACAAAATCAAAACCTATCACTATTGTTAATAATCAATCATTTGATTTAAAAGTAACGAGTAGTTGGTTAAATGATTTTACTCATATATCAATTCAACCACCAGAAGGTATTGGTATTCGTGCTCCATGTGATATATGTTGTGTTGTTGATACGTCGGGTTCAATGTCAACTGAAGTTGAAATTCAAGGAGTATCAAATGATAAAGAAAAATATGGTTTATCACAATTAGATCTTGTTAAACATGCATTAAAAACAATAATTCATTCATTAACACAAAATGATCGTTTATCAATTGTTTCATTTGCAAATAGTGCACAAATTTTATTTAAATTACATCAAATGGATGATGATGGTCGTTCAAGTGCATTAGCTGCTCTTGAAAGACTTAATGATAATGGACAAACAAATTTATGGGATGGGTTAAGAACCGGTTTAGAAGTTTTAACTGAAGGACAACGAACAACAGAAAGTAATATTGCATTATTTTTACTTACAGATGGTTGTCCAAATATTGAACCACCACGTGGACATTTACCAGCATTAGCTGCATATAAAACTAAAACTAATTTTACATGTTCAATTAATACATTTGGTTTTGGATATAATTTAGATAGTAAATTATTAGAAGATCTTGCTCAAATAGGTAATTGTGGTTCATATGCATTTATACCAGATGGATCATTTGTTGGTACAATATTTGTTAATGCTATTTCAAATTTATTAACAACAGCAGCAACAAATTTACAATTATCAATTGGAGGTATTCAACCAGCACTTGATTCATCATCGAATTATATTTGTAATTATTCAACAAATATATCAAATCATAAAGTACGAATAGAATTTATTGTTTTATACAACTATTATACTAATATGTCTAAAAAGTCTTTTTTTTTGGGTCCTACGGAAAAAAAAACAATGCTTTCACCATAGAGTTTTGCTTTAAGGTCTATGGATTTCAGGCAACAAACTGAAATTAAGGGCTTACAGAAATCGATTTACAGTCAAAATATTAGACAAGAAGATTGAAGTTTATGTAATTTTACCCGGTAGCAGGACTTCTTGTGACTACTGTAGAATATTGAATTGAGTTTTTGAAAATTACCATGAAGTATTACATATATTGAAATAATTTGTAAGTTAATATTGTTTATAGAGACTTTTTATTTGCAATATATAAAATGGATAATAATGGGTGATCGGAAAGTTTTTAGACAAGATGTGTGTTCACTTTTGACTAGCTAGAAAGTATCAAAAGCTATGAGTTAGGATCAAAATTTCGTACTCTTTTCGAATATGACCTGAGAAATTTTGTTTGAGAGTAATGAAATAACCTTTGAAAAGTCCTGAAAACTTTGTTTGGACAGAAAATTATCGTATTTTCACTGTTGTGATTCGAAACTAAAAGTTGGAATCGTTACATGTTAGCTTGTAGATCAGAAGCTAGGTTACAAAATCCACTATTCCAAGTTTTTCTTTGTCTTTCTACAAGGCATCTCAATTTTCGTTTTTTTCTAAATATTCATTTTAGTAAAAACTGACAACCATTTTACATTGAAAGAAGCTCTTCATAAACTGCTTGTAGTCTCACTTGGATAAAAACTACAGCTTAGTTGAATATCACATTTTGTCGAGAAGTATCTGCTCTACAAATCTTTCAGATCTTTCAAAAAAAGCACGCAATTCTGGTTGCAATCTATAGTTTTTGACCCGTCTGAAATGCTGTCAAGCAGACCAAAATGGACAAATATGTTCACCTGCAATGTCGGTCTACAAGTTTCGTCCAAACTAAACTTTTGGGCTTTTCAAAGGTTATTTAATTACTTTCGAATAAAGACTAGGACAAAATAACTAAGTTTATATTCGAAAAGAGCATCCTAATTCATATCTTTTGACTAGCCGGAAATACTTTCCAGCGGGTAAAAGGTAAATAAACACCTTGTCTAAAAACCTTTCGATCACACATTATCAATCGATTGAAAAAATTCGAATCAACCTAAAAATAAAACATATCTAATTGCAAAGATGTGGATTTTCTTTCGAAGATAACAATAGAGAATTTTCCCATCATCATACTGAACATTCCCTGGATGAAAAATAATAGTTTAATTAAATAAGCTTTGTTAAAAAATAATGGGAGATAGTAATTCAAATCGCTTTGAAAAATACAAATTCTTATTATTAATAGAAATAGATCTTAATAGAATAAAAAAATACTGTCTAACAAAATTCATATCTATGGAATTCTATTTTAAATTGTTATTATTATTTTTAAAACTTATATGAGACCAGAGACATTCTTTTTTCGAGATATTGAATATTAAAAACCTGACTTTCTTTTCACATTGAATATTTCAAGAAATAAGCATTGGTTTAAACTTCTAAAAATTGCATAAGTACAAGTTATTTTTTGAAGACATTTTTAGTCTTCTTATGTTGCATGTTTATTCGCGCTATCGCTGATATAATGACAGTCAGAAGTTACACCCCTAGTGGAACTGAACGATTTTTTGAGCTCATCAATCTTCGCAACAAAGATCGACCCGTCCCCAATCTTAGTGACCTCGGAGCACTCCTGTTGACAGTAGATTGCCAGTCGAAGAACAACTATCGGTATATAGCGATTAGATGATAGCCGATCGTTTAAGTATCAAACAATTGCCACATTATACCGAACAGTCTACCGATGGTTTTTGTCCAGTTTAAATCACATCGATTCTTAATTTTGCATTAAAATTTCCCTGTTATTGCTCTTAACATACTTCGCCTTTTTTTGTACTTTTTTTTTCCTTGTTAACGTAATCAAACGTTCATTATTTCGACAGTTATGTGATGAACCTATGTTATGTTTGAATTTGGGTTCAATAACATTTGGTCAAAGTAAAGATGTTGTTATTCCAATGACAATGGATCAATATAAAAAAATGGAAATTATACTTGATTATGAATCTCCACAGGGTCAAAAAAAGAAACAATGTAAATCATTAGAAAGACTTGATGGTGATATTAAATTATTAAATCATCAAAAATATCGACTTGAATTAGTTGATATTATTCGTAAAGGTTATGAATTATTACGTGGATCTGAAGAAACATTTACTACTAATCAACAAAGTGTATTAGATAATATTGAAACTTTAGAACAAACAATAAAAAATCATTCAACTAATGATAATTATTTAACTGATTTACTTACAGATCTTACAGGTCAAATAAAAACTGCTTTTTCTCGATATGATTGGTTTGTAAAATGGGGTATTCATTATTTACCAAGTATTACACGTATGTATATTTATTTTTAATATTTAATAAATAATGTATTATCGTCTGTTTTTTTTTCGTTTCTTTTAGGTGCTCATTTACTTCAACAATGTAATAATTTTAAAGATCCAGGTGTTCAACATTATGGTCAAGGTCAATTATTTAATACAGTTCGAGATGAAATGGATGCTATATTTTGTGATTTACCAGCACCAAAACGTGCAGGATCTGGTGCACCTATTGATATGTCTGTTTTTAACGATGCGGATAATCCATGTTTCCATGGTTCATGTACAGTTAAACTATTCGATGGTTCAATTAAATTTGTTAAAGATCTTCGACGAGGTGATCGATTATATCCACATGGTGGTACAATTAATTATGTTTTAAAAACAATTTGTAATAACCGACAAGTACAAATGGTTTTAGTATGTATTAAATTTTTCTATAATTTAACTTGTTCAATCATTTTTTTTTATTGTTTAAAATGTAGCTTGATAGTGGTCTTATTATAACACCATGGCATCCAATTCGTTTGAATGGTGTTACATGGGTATTACCTTGTTCACTTGTTTCTTGTCCAACGAATATTATATGTGAAGCAGTCTATAGTTTTGCTTTGGATCAAGGACATACAATATGGGTAAATGATATTGAATGTGTTACATTAGGTCATGGTTTTAAAGAAGATATTGTTCGACATATTTATTATGGAAGTGAACGTGTTATTGAAGATTTAAGAATTATGGATGGACAACAAAATTGTACAGGTTTTATTGAGATACAATCAAAATGGGTGATTAGAAATAAACGAACAGGTCTTGTTAATGGTATTCGACAACCTGAAAACATTGATATTATTTCGAATTAAGATTACTAATTTTTTTTATAATCTTTTTCATTTTTATAATTTATATGTGTTAATATTATTAATTAAACAAATATATTCCTTTTAGTGTAGTTATTAATATTCATCTTAAATGATCAATTACTATTATGAAAATAGTTCGAATCTCAGAGTTTCTTTCTATTCATCGATTGAAAGTACTTTGGTAACAAAGTTAGATTAGACATTGTTGCTTGTTTTAATTGTTCTCTTAATTGTTTGATATTTGATCTGCATTATTCTTAACATGATTTATTTATAGTTCTAATGAAGTCTAAAGATTAATAAATATATCATAAATTATTCTAGTCAACGTCATCGTTCTTAAACAATATTTTGCATTAAACAATGATCATTTATTTATCACAAAGTCAACAAGTGCAATAAAATCAATCGCAATTGTCAAACGATTATACAATCTGAAAGTATATGATAGATCCAGAACAGGGATGAAACTGGTACCGGTCGTGAAAAACGTGCAAACAAACAATAGCGAAAATTTCTATAGGACATATATTCAGACTTACAAATTAAAGTTAAGAGCTTAAAAACTAGATCAGATTTGTTTTGAAATTTTCTTTATTATCTATTAGTCTATAATTAAATTAACATAATATTTTGACAAACTAAAGTCAAAATTTAATCTGGATCACCAAAAATAACTCATTCGATAGTTTGTTTTCTTTAATAATAGACTTCAAATATAAGTAGTTAATTGAATTCTTATTCCTACAAACTAGTATTAACATCTTTTTGATTGTCAAGATGTTTGTCATATATCGATTTTTTTAATTAATATTTTCGATTATTATAAAAACTAACTTTGTTCGACATAAATTTATCTTTCATAAAAAATACAAACAGTAGACTTCAAGACTGGAGTCTCTGCTGTTTCTCCATCGATATAAACATAATAGTTCGATCTGTCTACACGAAGAAAAGAACACTTGAAAAATCTTGTTTTGACTTAAGCTGGATTCAAATATCACTGACTTACTCATCTACAAATAAACCTAGACAACTATTATGTTTATGTCTATAGGTAAATAGATTTTATTAAAACATGACAGAAATAATGAAATCAAGACGTATCAATCATTAAATTCCAAAAACAAATCATTTGTTAATAAAGAAAAGCTGCATCATCATTTAATCGTTTAAGCATATTAACTCATCGCATTGAATCAAATGTTTTTTGTTCAATTTGCTAAAAATTTCTCATATAAATATTATTGTTGAAAATAATGATTTTGATGAAACTAAATTTGATTGTAATGAAGGAAGTTCAATTACAGAAATAACATTTTTTTCAATCAATGGTATTTTACTCATCATTATTTGTTTTAAACTATGTTTCCATTCAGTTTGATAAATATTTGTATCAGAAGAATTTGTTTTATTATTAATGTCATTTTCAAATGATGAGATTCGTGTCATATCAATAGATATAACAGATGGTGAAATAGAACGATCATCTAGTGGAAGTCGAGGTAAAATTTGTGTGCAATCATTTGGATTTTTTATATAAGTAAAAGGTCAGGAATCAACACCTGATTTAATTGATAATATTCATTAAGAAAACAAGAAAATTTATTTATTTTTCTATATCTTTTGTTGATAGATTAATCTTGTTAATATTTAGTTACGATGAATTATTAAGTGATGTTTGTACAGGTGAAATTATGAAATAGATAAATTAATTATTTGTTAAAAATCTTAATTTTTTAATATTATCTGAATGATTTAATGAACGAAATGAACTACATGGAGATATTGGATTAATAACTGTATCCATTGTTATACAATTTGCATCGAAATTTTTATTATTAATTCTTGTTGTTAACATAGTTTTACTATTGATTAAATGAGAATGTCATTCATATGAGTATGAAAAATCAGTTATATCACTTGAATGACGTTTTGTAAAAGTATTCTTTTTTGTATTTTTTTGCTTTTGAAATCTTTCATTTAATTTATATGATGAATGTCGGTGACAAGAATGTACCAAGAAAAATTTTCAAAATTATACTAGATACAACCGCCAAAGCCTTGAGACGCACTGACAATGGTAGTAGATATAGATGATACACAATACCAAATAGGGAATTTTGTATCTGATAAGAAATATCCTCTAATAAACAAGTAACGCTCGTCCGTGCGACTCGCTTGACTCTCGACTGAATATTCGGCTCTTTTGGTGTTATATACTGCTTTACATTCTTCAACAAAGCTAGTATCCAACGTTTCAAAAGGATGAATCGGTGTGTAGACGTTGAAATCAGCGTCAATCTCACTGTGTACAATGATATGCAGGTTCGTGTGATTATTTTTGTCATAAATTTATCTAATCAAAGTGATACCCACCCATTGATACTCAACAGGAATCTAAATGAACTACACTACGGCGGCCGTATCCGCAAGTCTCCGAAGAAAAAGAGATTATATTCAACTTATTGAGAGCACACAAAGCAAAACGCATTCGCGACACCATTGTGAAAACGTGCCGTGCTCCTTGAAAATTCTACTAAAAAGCTGTATGGTTACCAGCACATCGGTCAATAATGTTGTTTACTAGAGCATCGCTAGAAAAATATGAGTTCAGCTGAACTTCTGGCTTAAAATAAATCATATGAGATCTAATCTGTAATCCGAATATCATACTTAAAAGAAGCTCCCACCAGACGTAGCCGTCGGACTAGACAGATAATGTGATTATACTCGTATACATTCCTACAAGCGAATGAACACAGACAAGAACACATACCAACACAAAAACACCCTCCTATTTCATTCATATCTACTTTCGATACAGCAAATATAAGTTCTTTCAGTGATGTTTTCCGTCAAATGTACTATTCAAATATCGTGCACGTGCAGAAAAGGCGTTCTCTCCAAGGGGGAAAAAGCAGATTTCAAGATGCCCAAAGATTCTCAAAGATTTCCAAAGATTTCTAAACACGGCAGTTAAAGAAAAAATGTAAAAATTGGAAACTCTGAGATTTTTGCAATTGTTACTACCTATAAAGTTTTAAGGATTTTTTATAACTTCTAAAATCTATTTCCTACTTTACAAGATGTTTAAAGTATTTCTAAGAGTACTTTGAAAATCTTTCATATATCAAAAATACCCAAAAACTTTTTTTCAAACTTTATATAAAATGAAATTTTTCAAATATACTTTGATTGGAATGTTCTGATTTAATCGTAGATGAATCAACCATGGACGAGACTATGGATACTGATCCAGATAACATTCAAAATTGTACACAGACATCTAGTTCTTAAGGTTTTCTCTTGTGGGACTGTTCCGTCGAAAATTGTATTCGTCAATATCGCCGATATTACGATCTTCAATATCATCTTGATACAGAGAAGCATATTTTTAAAGATGTGAAAATGGTGTTACTTGATAAAGTTAAAACAATGTACAAAAGTCTCACAGAAAATGATAATCAAAGAACGCCCATTACTTTACAAAATTTCAATATTGTTCAAAATATTAGTGAACAATCAACTGTTACATTGTCAAAAGGATGGGCTTTATCTTTACCAAAAACAAAAACGCGTTTTACCGATAAACAAAAAAAATATTTAGTTGACGCCTACAATGATGGGGAAGAAACAAGATTCAAATCTAAACCAGAAACACTTTCTTTGGTAATGATCATCCTCATTGCAGCTGAAGCAATATTTTTTTTTTGATTTCACAGGAAATCCCATTCGTCAAGGAAAATGATCGTTTTAAGTTTTCACCAGATGAATATTTAACAGCATCGCAAATTAAGAGTTTCTTTTCTAGTATAACTCGAAAACGACGTAAATAAATAACAGATAGTCAAAGATTTCGTAATCAGTCAATGACAACAAACGATAATCAAGAAGTAAATTCGGATAATAGCGACGAAGATATAGAAGATAAATCAAACGATTACGATGGTGAAGTTGCTGCTCAGGAAATGACTGCTTTCCAAGAGAAAGCTAAAGAAATCTTAAGAAAGTAGAAAAAGAATTAAATAAGAAACTATTCATTTGTGTTTTTCTTGATTAAACTTCTAAGATATACTATTTCTGTTTCACATATCATCTAATTTCTTGTTCTTTATTTGCTTATTCATAGGATTAATTGGTATAAAAAAGGCATCATTATTTTTAAAAACTAATTCTAGATATATTGAATAAAGTTGTACATGACCTATAAGTGACACACGTATAATAATAGATAAATATAAACAAAACATGCTTTTTCATTTCACAGTACAACAACGTACTACTGAGCATATTTTGTGTTATACGAACGGAAACTGATAAGTATTTGAACTCTTATCAACAGGGAAGATAAGTATGACTAGTTACGCACTCAAATAAAGAGCATATAACAAAATGTAACCTGGATTGCAAATAGCTTTTATCATAACACACATATGTTATTGTAAGAATATATTCGTATCCATAGAGATGAATAATAAATCCATGATTTATAATCATCAACTTGTATCGACGATGGACATGCATATTCCATCTCGTTTAATACTACTCATTCATAACATTCCTACCTATATATAACTAAATTTTCGTATTACTGTATAAAACAGTTCTTCTAATTAGACTGTTCTAAACGCATTACTTATCATATCTAAACCAGGAGTACCATGATTCTTGTATGTTATACCTATTCAAACTCAACAAGTATCATGTCTTTATTCTTGCGCTCATTATTGTTTGTCCGAGTTATTGTTCTAAGAAATCAATTGAACTTTAATTTTTCTGTATTTTATCTTAGATGAAAAATTTTTAGAAGATCTAAGAAATTAATTAGAGAAATAATTAGTATATATTATATCGAATATCTTTGTTATTTGTATTTCAAATAATTATGAATAATTAGTAGTTGAAGTGATATGTTGATAAAGAAATAATCAAAACAAATATATATTGTACTTACCATGGATGCATTAAATCGAATGATTAGCAAAAATTTTAATAATATAGAAGTATATTTCATGTCGAGTACATTCTAATGGAAATAATTTCAATGTCAAAAGATATTAATTAGAGTGAGAAAAATGTAACTGATTGCTTTTAACAATAGATGATCAAATTAGATAGTAAAATACGATGAAGTTGATTTAGAAATAAGAGTATTATTTCTGTACAGTCTAACGAAAAGTTCGTATTGAACGATTATATATTTTACAAGTTATGAGATATGAAGACCTTGAATTTAGTTATTAATTATGATAGAATATTCTTTGCGTAGAGTAATAGATCCATATTTTAATATTGAAGACGAATTCGAATTAATATATGCATCTTCATTCACGAGACTATTGCAAAACTCTACATAAATCAAACAAAAACTAATGAAAATAGAAAAAAAACACCATATAGTGATCACATTTGTGGTTAAAAGTTGAATCAACCCCCCAAAAATTTTTTAATATTTTTTTACATGAGAAGATGCAGCTTTTCACGAGCTCTCTCCTGGTGGTAAAAGATTTTTGGGAGAGAATTGTTTTCATACACTTTTAGGGCAAAAATATTAAAAAATTTCATAAAAAATTGTCATTTTTGCCTGTTTTTTCAATAAAAAATAACATATTAATGACCCCGCAGACACAATTTATATTTGAAATTCTTGTTCTATGATAGCTCATTAAATAGATCTAATCGAGATACGTTATGTAATACTAAATAAGTGGTGTCTTCAAAACTAATATACGTGATCACAAATTGTTAAATAGAATTCTCCGAAATTCATCAAAATTTTCAATAATTTATAAAATAGGATCTAAGGTTGCTTCCAAAGATCTTTCAATATCTCGTGATTGGATTTTCAGAAAGAGCTAATAATTTGGTTTTTAACATAACTTTTTATGCTCTTTCAAATGGTCTAACTCATTTCAAAATAAAAAAATTTTCGGATGCACGCTTGGTCGATGGTCTCATGGACCCTCTCTTAATAATAAAATCGTTTCAATTTATTTTCTTGTTTATTCTCAAAAGTCAATATGTATATGTATAACAACAACAAAA
>CAJNOL010004005.1:0-14505 GCA_905250125.1 Rotaria sordida | reverse complement strand
TCTTTGAAAGATCTATGAAAGACCTATGAAAGATCTTTGAAAGATCTTTGAAAGATCTTTGAAAGATCTATGAAAGATCTTTGAAAGATCTTTGAAAAATTTTTTTCAACAAAATTTTGGGTGTTCCCAAAAAAAATTGTTTTTTCTCAAAAAGTCTATTGCTGCATTAAAAAAAAAATTTTTGAAAAATTTTTGAAAAGATCTTTGAAAGATCTTTGAAAGATCTTTCAAAGAATGTGGGAGCGGATCCTTAGAGTTTTCCGGTGGGAAACGGTTCGTTCCTGGGCGGTTTCCGGTCGGTTCCTGCGGGTTATTGTTTTTTTCCCGTAGATTTCCGTCAGCGGGAAATTCTCGGAACGCTACGTTTCCGGGTACGAGAAATTTCCGGCCGGAATACTGCTTCCATGTTCCGGGTGTTTTCCGGTCATTTCCGGCGGGAAAGACACCGGAAACGGCGGGAAGAGGCCGGAAAATACACCGTTTCCGGCCGGTTCCTGCAGGTTCCGGAGGCCGGAATCATTGACCTGGGGGATGAAAGAAAAGAGATCACTTCTAGCAATAAAGAAACTAATTACTTTATATGATCGCTTTTCATGTATGCATGTAGTCGACAGCAGAATCGGAAATAAGGCTCATTAGTTGAAGCATTATGTTCAATAAAAATTCAAATTTCATATGAAGTTCGAATCATTGACACTATAAACATCTGATTCATCGTCACTATCTTGCCCTACGTTTTCTAGATCCACTGAGTTGTCAGATTCAGATTCAGAATCGGATGACACATCTGTGAGACTAGACTTATCAACTGTTTTATATATCGCATTTATTTTATTCAAAACAAAATTATTCGAATTCCGAAACGTATGAATCTTTTTTTCTTCAAGGAATTACATATGTACATCAATTTTACCTAGTAATTTGAAAGCATCATCAAAAGCAGAAGAAACTATTCGTTCGACTTCAGCTTTCGTCAATGGTGATGTCATTGATGAAGTTGAAGATGCAACTGCTCTACTAATTTGTTTATGATGCTTAGAAAAACGCAGAGATGGTGTCTTAACCGTAGAAATATTGATCTCACTCTCATTTTTAATACGATTCAATATCGATAGTTTCTGAGCACGATGTAAAAACTGAATTACGGAAAAGTTAACAATAGATGAGAAAGCATCTAACATGGCTCTAGCAGAACGAAATATGCTTTCATATGTGTGAGAATTAAATAGCAAGATTTCAAGAGATTCCACGGATAAATTCCCTTCTATTACTAAAAGAATCAGATATATTAATTGATGTACATTGATTTGGATCGATTGAAACGACGTATCTGTGATAAAAAATTGTCATATTAATTTTCCTATAGATTGAGAAGAATTCTCATTTGATGACCATGAAAATATTTCATTAGAAGCCATGTCCATCAGATACGACATAGAAAAACAGTGAACCAGGCGTGATAAACTCGATCATTTATACTCGTTGGGTGAGGGTGTAGGTATCGATTTTCTCATCACCCACACCCACGTCCTTTCGGACATTGATTAAGAATTTGTAGATATTCACTGACTTAATTTTAAATAAACAAATTTTCTATTCAAAAGGGTGTTTTTTGAGCAATTTTATTTTCGGTTCTTTGTCTGATTTTATTAAGATATTGCTCTTAGTAGAGAATTCCATTTTAAAGTTGAGAGACATATTCTTCTCTCATTTGCCGTAATTTTTTGATCAAGCCTTCAATACTATCGACTGTGGGTCCATAATCAAATGTCACATGTTTTTCTCTCAAATTGTCCGTGTGTTACTATAAGAAATGTAAAAATGAAAAAGCATAGCCACGAGGATTGCATCGTTTTTACGATTAAAAATGACTTGATTTAATCTAAAACACTTGACAAATATTCACTTGCGAAAAAGAATGATTCGATAAAATAAATATATGACCTATATATATGATTAGTAGCAATCGTAGAATATTTCAAACGCAAATATAAGTGAATCCCTTACAAAGCAAAAATAATTGCTTTCTTTCCAGGTGTTATTTTTCATTTTACTTTCATACTATTAACAAAATCTTATCGCTCTCGACTGTAAAGAACCTCGATAAGCCAAATTTTTTGATCATAACGAATCTTTTAAAACGTCCAGCTTTGCCAAATCCTATAGGAGAAACGAAAATTGTATGGCATGATCATATAAATTCTCTTTTAACCCTTCAACTTTGTGTCTTCATCTTATATGAATACAACAAAGTTTTTAAGACAGTCAGATAAAACACAATTTTACGATGAGGAGTCTGAACATCTAACTTTTTCGTAGAACTAACATCATAGGGCATTATATCATCACCACCTAAATCTCAAATGGTAAGAGTGATCTCATGACTATAAAAGCTTTTATTTAAGCCATTTCTTCCTTACATTTTTCTTTTTCATGTTGAAAAAAAGGGTTAAGAAAAGTGTGTATTTTTTGACTTCTTATAGGTAATGAAAAGTCAACAAATTCACATACAGTCCGAAAACACAAGAACACAATAAATAGTTACTTCTCTAAAAGCTTTGAAGAAACATTATCCACCGAGCTGATGAATCGAATTTGGAACAATTTCGATACATTAACCATTCTACTATCATGCCAAATTATTGGTATAAGACATAATGCTTTTATCGATATCTGATAATGTATACTATTATTATAAAGCCTGATTCTCATTTTCTCACGAGACTAATATTGATCGAGGAGGAGATAGCAGATACTCCATTCTAGTAATCTTATGAAATTCGTTGTTTCTCTCTTGATGTTATTTTTTTTCCAAAAGAACAGAGATTGAAATTTTCTGGAATTACAACACAGGAACAGTTCTGGAAGTCACACTGAACTACATTGTATGTAATCCAAGAAAGTTAGCAGGAAACTTACATTCACAAAAAGAAAGAAGCCCGAATCAAATCGAGTTTTTCTAGATAGAGTTCGTCGAAACTTTTAAGAAATGTGATGATTCTTTTACAAAGTCTCACGGTGCCGGCAAAAATATGCTCTAATATAAAGTTGTCTAATTCTTATCAGAACCATTTCTTTGAATGAAATGTATATGAACAAAGATATATTGCACTTTATTTGCGTTAATAATCTTAGATCTGATTAAATAGTAATATTTTTAATTCTCTTTTCATTTAATCATGCTATAACACAGAAGCAGCGGTCTATAATCTAGAGAGAGAAGATAAGAAAAAACGAAACTCAGTTGTTTTTATTCTATGATCCTACTCGATCTAGCATAAACTCAAAAAAATGTTCGTCTTTAAAATTTTATTTCACACAGAGATAATCACAATTCATCTCTCTTTTAATCGAATGGATGAACGACGAGCAGAATGTTTGGCTAATGCTCTACTACAAAACAAAGTAATATTCAATTTCTTTCATCTTTTCTTTCGAATTCTAGCGCTCATTCATCATGACACATAGGCGTAGACTACGATCAATGTGTTTCCTCTACTATGTTACTAAAGAAGAATATATTTGATTTTGTTCATTATTTTGTTTCTAGTTATGCGTTCCAGGTTTCTCAGCTATTTTTACATGCTAGAAAGTTCAGAAAGGCTTTTAATTGAAGAGACAATTGCATGTCGAAACTTAACAGAGCCAGATTTTTTGTTTTCGACTTAGTTTTGGAGAGAAATGGATCTTTTCTCACAGGAGTATACATATTTTTGCGAGTTTTTTCAGAAAAAAAACTGATCTCAAAAAACAATAAAGAAGAATTTGACTCTGTTAAGTTATAGTGATTAGTGTTGGCTACATTTTGATGTCAATTCGAGATCTCTATCGTTAGATTCGCGGCAGAAATCTAGAACACATGGACATATACTTTTTGACACTTAATATAGAGATAACTCTTGAATAACTGAATATTTTGGTTTGATATTTCCAGCTAGATCGATTATTTTGGATCGAAAATAGATTTTTGATAGATGGAGAGAGCTTAACTCATCCAACGGTACATAAAAATATTTTACTGTGAAAATTTTCATGATGATACTATTTGACTTAAAATTCATTTTTACAAAGTAGGAGAGATTATTATCTTATAGACAGCTCGATATGATCTATAGTCTCAGTAGATTACAAACAATTTTATCAGAGTGTTTGCTAGCCTGAAAAGTCAGTTTTCTAGAAAGCCAGTATATAAAGACTTGAGAGTATTTCTCATGGTCATATTCGAAATCATCTTAGCAGTATTTCTTAAGTGAAAAATCTGTCAAAATTTGCACAGATTATTAAACTTAACAACTTGATTAACTTTTAAAAAACGATTTTTTCCAAATTGACAAAAAAAAAGCTTACTTTCAACTTTAATACGCTATTATTAATTTTTACAATAAGATCAACGGATTAGAGTGTCTCTAATAGATCGTTGACTATCAGTATTACAAATAAAGAACAATAGTAGAACAGAACGCATGCCAGAATAAGATTTCGACTTATTATTATTAAGAATGACTCATTAATAATAATAATACTTTACTATTGTCATCACAAAGTATCTCAGAGACAGTATCAAATAATTAGAAGCAGGTAATATTCATCAGACTTTTCACGTTATCTTTGTCGAAATACATTTTGTACAGGTAACATTTATATATCATCTAGGCTTTTGGAAAATTCTTTAATATGCAAAATGATGATCTTCAATAATTTTTACGATCAATATTATTTGTTTTTGTTTCAGTCAAAATACTATTGAAATTTCCTTAGGAAACATTATTGGATATCGTTGAGAATGATAATGCAAACTAAACATCATATAAAGTATTCAATGAAAAGATTTTTGTTTTTTTTAACAATGGAACCTTTTGTATTGGTCTGCTAAACTAATAAATTTGAAATATGAGCTGCTTATAACGTGTACAGATAGAAATATATTCAAATTTAAAGGTATTTCTAGTGAAATGTACAATGTTCATCATTCGAAATTTTAGCGATACTTATTTTTTCATTTGTTGTTATGCTTGAATAGACCTATAATTTTAACTTTCATAAAAAATTTCTTATTTGTATGTAAAATGTCCTTTTCCCTATGTTACTCGATGAGCTTCATACAACGATGACGAAAAATAAATTAATAAGTACTGCTGAAATTTCGAATTGCAGACATATTATATATATTGGAAATACCTTGAAGTTTGAATACTGGTCTGGACATGATTAATCTTTTTGCCTACCAATACAAAAAAATTCATTATAGGTTAAGAATTGATTGAGAATAAAGAAAGTTATATGTATAATAAACAATCACAAAAAGAAAAGCATAAATCATCAACAACAATTCTATTTCTTTATTTTACACTTCTCAATCTGAAGATGTAACACATGTGGATTATGCTGAACAATTTATGTTCCATAAAAAAAGAATCTTATTTATCTTATTTACGAATACTCAGCATCAAATAAGAATCACTTGTAATAGTAACAAACGATTTTACCAACACCTTGTATCTTACTTTAAATTTAGTAGAATGCTGGAAAGTTTTTACTTTGTAACATAGATGACCTAATTAGCCATGAATACACGAAGAGAATATTTTCCTTTTGTTTTTTTAGTATGAAACTAACACGTAGTCGTGCAAAGATTTTTTATTTGAATACTCATTCTCATCGAAAGTCTTTCAAATATAATGCATTGAATATTTTCTAATTGAAATATTATAGAAAAAACTGATCAATGAATTCTTATAAATATTCGAAATTTTAATAGTTTTTTTTTTACCATTTGAATTCATTGTTTATGATCAACATCTACTTCTTTTTCTCACAAAAATTTATTAAAATTATGCTAACTTTTTTTGATTATTGTGATAATAAAAATGAGATCAGATTCAAACTAATCAGATTTGCTATATGTATATTATTACAAGATGCATAGATTGACTACAAAAAAAAATTAAAAAATCGTTAAAATTTGCTGTCTTACAATCTCTTTACTTATCAGAATATATGTCGAAAACAATAATATAGGAACAAAATACGATATTTCTATTTTCTTGCAAAAAAAAAGATTTAGGGTGTGGCTGTGGGTGGGGTATGGGGTGTGGGTGTGAGTGTGAGTGTGGGTGTGGGTGTGAGTGTGCGTGTGAGTGTGAGTGTGGGGTGTGGGTTGATGTGAGTGTGGGTGTGGGTGTGGATGTGGGTGTGGGGTGTGGGTGTGGGTGTTGGTGCAATCAACGGTCATCCACACCCACACCTACACCCACACCCCACACCCACTCACACCCACATCCACACCCCACACCCACACCCACCCACAGCCCACATCCACACCCACATCCACACACCCACACCCACACCCACACCCTTAAGTTTTTATAAAATATTTAATATCGAAAGGTTTATTGCATGAATACATAGTAAAATATCTCGTCTATAATTCTAACGGTCTTTTAGATAAAGTCCATAATATAGTGAATATGTGGACATTCCTCGTCCAGAGTTCGAGTATATTTCTGAATTTCGCATGTTTTCTTTTCTCTCTCATATGACACTTTCTGACGTCATATGCACTTTCAATATTACTTGTGATAGTATATATAGAGTGCGAAATCATTTATTGAGTTAGTTCATTCGATTCACTTAGTTTTTTTGTGTGAATAAATCAGCATGTTCGAACGGCGCTTTGTATCACTTTATATATTTTTATTTGATGTTATCAAAACCTCTGGTAAATCCAAAATATATTCGAACTCTGAACGAGAAATGCTCATATATTCACTGTATCATAGAATTTATCTATAAGACTGCTAGAATTATAGACCAGGCATTTTACTATGTATTTATGCAATAAATCTTTCGATATTAAGTATTTTATAAAAAGTTAAATATCGTTCTACGAACTTTTGGTCAACCCTAAGTACTAAACGATTGATAGTTTCATGAGACCGATAAAACATTTTGCAAAGATCATAACACATGGTCCTTAGTTCTATGATCGCAGTATTTGTTTAATGTATTTTGTAACAAGCCGTTTCTGGTTTCGTTGGCTGGCTAACCATTCAGTAAATTTTATTCAAAAGGATTTGTATTTTTTTCATTGAATCTAAGATAGTTCGGTATGATCTACAGTAAATGATGAATAGATCCGGAGACTCGTCAAAAGTTCACGATAATATATTCAAACCCAGCAACGCTTGCCGAGGCCACTCGGCTAACCCTAGACTGAGTTGAATCTTATTGTTGCTTATCCGTCAAAGCATTTCGGATTACAACTCAAAGTATGCATATCGCAGCCATTTTTAAGGCATCCTTCAAACGATCCCTTTGGACTGTTAAAGACTGTGCGTTGCGACCACCGTTTATCACAGAACCATCGGATGGTTCAGCTCTTAAAGACACCATACACAATTAATCAGTATTTCAGCACTCGATACCTGATTGCACTATAAAAAGTTTTCGTTTCCTAGAAAATTCACCAAAATGGGTGTTCGAATGTCGGAAACTCAATTTTTCATCCCGAAAACCCAGAAAAGGTATTCGAGGCTGTACAAAAGGTTTCCGAGGCTGTACAAAAGGTTTCCGAGGCTGTACAAAAGGTTTTCGAGCGTCTCGGAAACTCTCTAAGGGCTTCCGAGACGCTTGGAAACCTTTTTTATAGCCTCGGATACCTTTTTGGGGTTTCCGAAATGAAAAATTGAGTTTTCGACATTCGAACACCCATTTTGGTGAGTTTTCTAGGAAACGAAAGTTTTTTAGAGTGTACAGGGACTGAATGCATAGCGAACAGACAGACAGAACAAACATTCTTCTTTATATATATAGATCTATACTCTTATTATAGAATTTAAGATTTATTACGTGTATATTTCTTTACTTCTTCAAATTATTGGAGAGTATTGAAAAGTTTGTAATAATAAGATTGTAAACATGCCTGACGAGTCTCTTAAGCAAGGACAAAACGCGTCGTGTGATGCTTTCAATCTCTTATATTCTATATCTATACTCTTGATTCTTTTAGAATTGAAACACGACCATCTGAGGAGCCTAATTGCTTAGGTGAAATGTCGATATCATGGTTGCTCCACTCACTCTCGCCCTCACCCCTGAACTCAATAAAATAGCTTCTACTCTTTTCGCTTTACTTTGTGGATGTTTTGTTTTACAGTTTCATATCTAATACTAATCATAATCATTCTCTCTTTATTCCTATTGTAGATCTATAGTCCTGAAGAGTACTATCTTTTCGAAGATACGAAACGCGTCGGCGATTTGAACTCTGCATTTTATTAACTGTTATTTTATCAAGCACATTATCCACATTTCAATTTACTTGAATTAAGATCGATTGCTGAAAAGCAAAAGTTGGGAATAGCAGGCTGAACTTGTCTTTTCGTCAAGAGATAGAGCTAGTCTGTTTTTCGATTGTTAGATAGTGCCGATAAGTGTTGAAAATTTAGACAATTAACACGAAATGTGTCGGCAAAAACTAACCCTACATTTTTCTTTATTTACAAAGCACAACATTTACATATTATCTGTTTTTGACAAAGACGTTGATTGCTGAAAAACAAGAGTTGAGACTGGCAGATTGAACTTGACTTTTTGTTCAGAGATAGAATCGGCCTGTTTTTTACTGACATCCTCAAATGAAACCATATCTATAGTGAAATAAAAATTACTCATTATGCACTGCAAACCATTTTATTTGAAAAGAAATCATTTAAGAAGGAATATTGTGAAGCTACAGTACAATACGCTATTTTTGGTTTGTTGCTAAGATAAATGATATTATTAGATAACTTCATGGAAAAAGCTTTCACCTGCAAATATAGAGAAATTGCAAACAGGATGGACTTGAATTGTGCCACCAATGAAGTTACGTATACACCACTCTTCTCTTCTTCCTGTTTTCACATCAATATTTGCCAAATACGAAAGTCGTTGTGCCTTATCTTTGTCATATTTGAAAAAAGCCAAATTAGGATTATCACGTTCACAATCATAACTTGTACTTAAAACTTTGACTGCGTCAGCAGCACCTTAAAAATGTAAATAATCAGTATTCGAAAATTCGAAAACAACATTAAACTTTTTTCATCAGTTAACAAAAGGACAGTTTAGTAAACCTTGATTGATGGAAAAAACCCAAGCCAAATCCTTCTATAAGGCTGACATAAAAGGACAACATCAAAAGGTTTTGGATGTTACATTATCTTAGGGAAAATTGTCTTTTGATCACCAAAAAAAATACAATTGATCACCAAAATGTGTTTGCTGCGAAATGATCACCAAAAAAAGATACATTTGATCACCAAACTTTTTTATTGCGAAATGATCGCCAAAAAAGGATACAATTGATCACCAAATTTAATTAGTGCGAAATGATCACCAAAGAAGCATACATTTGATCACCAAATATTATTATTGCGAAATAGTTAGTATAATATTAGCTTTTTTGACTAGTTTTATGCATAATAAGTCTAAAACACTCATTCGACGGATAAGAGCGAAGAGAAGGAGTGCTGCAGGATGTGTGGGTGTGGGTGAAAATTTTGATAGAGGATAGCTCTTACAATGATGGTGTGAGTGGGAAGAATAAGGAGATCAGCTGTCCTGTTATCCGGCTATTAGATGGTGCCGGGGTAACCACGAATCAAACAAGAATGGAAAACGTGAAACAGGTATAGTTTCATGAGTTGTTGTCCCGACTGTACTGAGTACTGGAATTCATCATGTTTCGGCTTGGTAGAGTTTTTCTGTAATCGTATCCTTTTTAAGTCGAGGCGTCTTCTCATGTATTTATTGCTTTTTTTTATCAATAATACGTTTGGTGATCAAATGTATGCTTTTTCGATGATCATTTCGCACTGATTAAATTTGGTGATCAATTGTATCCTTTTTTGGTGATCATTTCGCAATAAAATAGTTTGGTGATCAAATGTATCTTTTTTTGGTGATCATTTTGCAGCAAACACATTTTGGTGATCAATTGTATCTTTTTTGGTGATCAAAAATATTCATGCCCTTATCTTAGGCTAGAAAACAAGCTTTGAATCAATCGGCTCGTCTTTGCAAAGCTCATATCTTCTTGTTCTTTCGATAAAATTTTCATTACAAACCTACGTATTTTCATGAAGTTGAGTCAATCTTCAGGAGCCAATCGGCCATCCATATCGAATCTTTCCCCGTATACCCCCCAAAACTCGGGCTAGACTGAACCGTTTGCTTTCAATATTGGATTACTGTATGCTATACTAAGCTCAATTCCACCCGAAAATTTCCAGACTTAGCGCTTGTAAAATTGTGGAATTCTATATCAATCTCTATCTGTAATTTGGGGACTTTTTTGACATGAAATGCACTATGCATTTCAGCGTTTGTTTTGAACTAACTAAACACAATAAAAACAGTTTTATGGTGAATCTGGTGACCAGAACGTATCTTGGATTGCTACAAAGTCGTCTTTTTGGCAACGCAAAAATACGTTCTGGTCACCAGATTCATCGTAAAACTGTTTTTATTGTGTTTAGTTAATCCAAACCAAGCACCAAAATGTATAGTGCGGTTCATGTCAAAAAATATCCCCAAATTAAAAATCCTTAAATCAAAATCCATAAATGGGGATTTTATTTGGAAATTGATTTGTGGTAACCAATTTGGGATAAATGATAGACATTCGAATCAAATGCATTGCTTTTCGTGAAGCTCTTGATGCTGACGCAACATTTATAAATAGACAATGGATTATGGACAAAATTCACCGACCAACTTCATTTGTTTCAGAACGGTAGGAATAAACACAAGGGGGAAAAAGCGGATCCTGGATCCTCGGATCCTCTGGATCCTGTGGATTCTACTGGATCCTGTGGATCCTATAGATCCTTTTGGATCCTATGGAATCTTTTGGATCCTATGGATCCTTTTGGATCCTATGGAATCTTTTGGATCCTATGGATCCTTTTGGATCCTTTTGGATTCTACTGGATCCTTTCGGATCCTGTTAGATCCTACTAGAACCTTATAAAAACTTTTTGACATTCTCAGGATCCTATTTATTAGTCAAGATCCTCATTAGTCACTCCAATTAGTTTCTAATGTCACACTGGCTCGTACAGTATGAGCTCTTAACAACTTCTGCTATTATTTTTCTCACTCCCGGGTCGAAAAAGACGGACTGGTTCCTGCAGGAAAGCATCGAAAATTGTCGGAAGTGGAAACAGTATTCCCATTGGAGATTTGCTGAACTTGTTTCAATGGATTGCAGTCACAACCTTGTGCTTTCCAGCAGGAAACGGTTGGAATTCATCGGAAAAATCCGAAAACTTTCCGATCGGATTACTGCTACCAGTTTCGGCGATTTCCTGCCGAACCCCAAGTTATAGAGATGCATCAATTCCAATTCCAGTCAATCCCAATTCTTGGAATTGGAATTGACTAGGATTGTTCTGGAACTAACAACATCTGGTCTGAAATTGCCTACAATTAGTTTTTAGTCACACCCTTCGGTCCTTATCTCCTATTGTATGAAAGTATCTTTAGGTACCCAAGTTCTGTTATATGGAAGTATCTTGAGATCCTCAAGAATATTGCAAGAAGGTAGCTTTAGGTCCTTATCTTCTACTATATGGAAGTAGCATTAGGTCAGAAGAGGATGTAACCATCTTAAACTTCAATACCAATCCTAAGTGGCATCGATGGCATTGAATAGTTACTTTGCACTAGAAAATCAAACTTGAAAATTTCAAACAACTGATGATAGATTGGGATTTCTCTAACCCGCAATACTTCGATTGTACTTTATAAAAAATCCTTATATTCGAAAAAGCTCCTTTCCTAGATAAAAAAACTCAAAAATCGAAAAACTTTGAGAGATTGATTTTCAATTCCTCATTTATTCGTCAAAGAAAAGCTTTTTATCAAGTATAGGATCTTTTTAACATTTGATGAAATTCTTCAACGATCTAAGACTTCCAATCTATCATCGGTTTTAGAAAATTTCAAATATAATCATTCTTTGTACACTACCCATTTCATACATATAATGCCATTTGGTATCAGTATTGCAAGTATTAGCACAGTTCTATTCCTCACCTGATTTAAGCTTAGCTCCATAGAACAGTTTGAGAATCTAAGGGCACCACTATATAGCAGGAGATAAGGACAAAAGAATGTGACTAAGAACGAATCGTAGTCAATTCTATGTCGGATTTTGTCAGTTCCAGATCAATTCTACTCAACACCAATCAATTTCAATTGCGAATTCAGTCAAGTCCAACCAATCCTAAGCATTGGAATTGACTAAAATTGGAATTGGTGCATCTTCACACTAAATATCTAGTTTTTGATGACATTTACAGTTAAAAGAATTACAAAGGTTAATAAGTAATGTCACGGGATCAAACACGCCTCAGTAGTTAGAAAAGGCAAGGTTTAGTATCCAGTGAGGCTTTGAAAAGGCTCGATAAATAAATTTTAGTATAATGCTTTTCTTTTTGGAACACAAACAGTTACCTATCCCAGTCTTCCATGGATCGATGCACGCACAATTAGACTATATGTTCATTATGTTTGGATCGACAAAGCGTATTATTCTTATTTTAGATTCAGTTCACCTTCAAAATTCATGCTGTATTCAATACGTGAGAAGAACTGAAGACTTTTATCGACATTTCAAAAAGAGAGAGCAAAGTCCTGACTAAATATTAGTAAAATCTTAGCTCTTTAACTCATATCATTTTCAGGTTACGCAAATAGTATCCTCGCCTATTCGTCTCTAAAATGAACATTAGTTATTCTGAAACTTATTAACAATAAACGTCATTTCATACAGGAGCAAAGGACTGCAACCCTATTGAGCGCTCATAAAAGTCGTTTATGATCTAATAGAATTTCATCAGTCAAAATGACCGATGACCAGCAATCATAAGTTTAGTCCTCACTTTCTTTTCTAACTTACCATTAAGTGCTATATTCGAACGAAACCTATGAAATTTGCGTGGGTGAAAGTTTTTAAAAATCGCTACAAACCAGGGTCTGTTGAAGGCGTTATCGAATATCTTTAATTTATTATGAAGAAATCATTAATTCTCTGATTTTACACTGACATTATATTGTATTCCTATAAATCCTATCGGATCCTTTTGGATTCTTTCGGATCCTACGGATTCATTTGGATCCTTCTGGATCCTATAGATCCTTTTGGATCCTACCGGATCCTGTCGGATTCTTTTGGATCCTAGGATCTGAAAGGATCCGCTTTTTCCCCCTTGAATAAACATATGATCAATGCTTTGCTGATTATTCAAAGGTTGGTGCTAAACTTAAGTTATCAGAAGCTAGTCAAGATATCATTCGTAAAGCAAGTGGTCGACAAAAAAATAGCTGTTCGATTGTGGCGAAGTAGGTTACAGAGAAGCAAAACGAACATGTCACTCGAAGAACAATTAATAACTATCGTCATAGAGAAGGATTAAAACCATTTCATGTTATTCCAAAATCGTTAAAATCCGAAACTCATATATCAGATCGATTATGGCTGTGCGACTGGTTAAAAGATTGGACTGAAGAAGATTTTCTTCATCTGGCACCATCTGACGAATTTTGTGTCTGGACTGTCCGTAGACCAAATTCTCAGAATGATCGAATTTGGGCGAGAAGTGCTTAAAAATATTGAAGAAGATGAAAGATATCGTGAAATAGTAAAACATCAAGCTTGTATTGGGGTTTTTATAATATTTACTTGCAAAAGATTACTTTGGGTTATCAAAGATAAAGGTGAATCTTGGACTAGTCAATACTTTCATGATATAATTTTGACTCAAAACGTATTTCCTGTCTTAAACAATGAAGAAAATGTTATTGATCCTAATGAAGTTATATTTGTTCATGATAAAGCACCATGTATGCGAGCAAATAGAATCCAACATTTGCTTCAAGACAACAGTGTTAAGTTTTGGAGTTATGATATCTGGCCGGGAAATTCACCTGATCTCAATGTGGCAGAACATATTGAGCCAATAATCAAAGATGAATTTGACAAAAAATATTATCGAAAATTGAATATAATCGATATCTTGAAGACACACTCAAAATGTACATCGTAAATGTTTTAACTAACATGGAAGAAGATACTAAATTATTGGAAACTCTTCTATGTTCGTATCCATCTCGACTTCATGTAGTAAACAATGCTAATGGTTATCACACTGATTATTGATTATATTCATTAAATAATGAAAAAATAGACTATTTTGTAACACATTTGATTCGAACATTATTCGATAAACTAATTTTCTCATGTCTTATAGTGATAAAAGTCATAACTTTTGAGAATTTAATACGTGAAAGTTCTTCAAAGTCTTACTATTTAACATCACTAAATCCCGTTTTTCAGGGCTTTCGTCTGGTATAAAATTCATCATACCTCCTATTTGAAATTATAGCGTTACCCATCTTGAATAATATTTTATTCAACTCTGTAGTAACGGCGAAATTCGGTGTTGTTCAAGTCGATAT
>CAJNOL010004004.1:0-10283 GCA_905250125.1 Rotaria sordida | reverse complement strand
CAAATGAACCAGATGAATCAAATGAACCAGATGAATCAAATGAATCATCAGTTTCTCATGTTTCAAATGATCAATCAGCTGAATCAGATCAATCATCAATTTCTAATGTTTCACAAGGACAATCAGATAAATCAGCAATTTTTGACATTCTAAAAGATAAAATAGAAAAACTTTTCGATGTGTAAACAATGATATTAATGCTTTTTTTCTATATCACATGTTCATGTCATTGATTTTAAAATTACATATAACACTTCTCATTAATATTTTTTCATTCATTTCTTTTTTTTTTTGTTTCTTAATTTTGATCTCTATCCATATATAAACAATCATCGTCATGAAAAAAAAAACATTTTTTTCATTTATTAAAACGCTTTTTTTTTTAATTTTCTTGTCTAAAGATAAGAAAGTTGTATTCGATAGGCGGACATAGTCAGTACCAATTTCCAGTAGCAAAAGATTTTCGACGTAAGAAATAATTTTTGTGAAGTATATAATATGAATTTGTTTTGAATTAAAACAAAATCTTACATTTTCAATCAAAATGACAATAAGTACTAGTGTATTCAATTTTGGTTATGCTAGTCAAAACACATTTGTCCTTGATTATCAAGGATGTGGGCGTGAGTGCGGTGGAGGATATGGGTCGACAATGAGAATTTGAGGCTTCGCTTTCGATCCATCCTTGATTTGCCAACTTTTCTTACCTAGATAGAGCATTACTAATACCTAGAGGCAGATTCAAGTGAAATTTTTTTGGCAGATAACTCATATCGAACATGGTACCAATCATTCAATAGAGAATCTAAGTCTGCATCTAAGACCGAACACAGATGAAAAATTGAATCCAATTCTAACATTACTTACGTTATATAAATAAATAATTAGATAATGTATCGATAGCAAATTTTCGCATTTAATGAGATTACCTGGAGAATTGTATTTTCGAATAGTTTCTAAAACCGGCTTACTTATGAGGAAGATTTACTTTTTCAAAAGTCTAAAGATTTCTAAAATTAACAAGCTACTTGTCAAATGTGCATTGGTTTGCAATTTTCGTATTTGAACATAGAATAACAACAGTCTATCTATCTTATTTCTAATGAGAAGATATTCTTTAATAGTGAAATTCATTTTTTTTTCTGAAAACTTGATAATCATACAATCTTTGCATGCGCTCAATCGATCTCCATTCAGATCAACTTCATGACAATAGCGAATATCCTGGAAAGAAGATAAACATTGTTGTGCTTTGAATGATGGAGAAAATTTTAGCAAGAAAGTTTGTTTTTTTCTATGATACTAAGCGTCTAGATCATGACATATTAATAATTGATGGAGGTTTTCTATCTAATGCATTCTATATTAAAATTTCGTGAATCAACTATGACTATTAGCTTTCGAAGAAATGGACGAGGTATTTTTCTGGGATCAGAAGATTTTGTTTTAGTTAGGTTTTTTTAAACATTACCATTCTTAAAAAAAGAGCAAACTTAGGAATCATGGCATTTTCTACGATCTTCACTCAAAACATTAAAGTAATCATAAAAGTCGTAAAGACAACAAAATGTCTAAAAAGTCAACAACAAACTTTTTCTTGAAGTTTGTGAAATATTGTGCTTTTTATGCTCGCATTGTTAAGGATTAGCTTAAACAAAGTTTTCTAAGACCTCATATCTACTTTGTCCTATGCTTTTAGAAAGTTCACCATCATAATTTGTCAATGAAGTTTCGATTTCGACTAGATAAATTATATAATGACTGAGTAAGAAAATTATGCTTTTTTTTCCTTCATGAACAGTCAATATAAAAAGATTAATCCGAATAGAATTCTAATTAGTCTCATAAATTATATTATTTACTGGAATTACTTCAAGAAGTATCATAGATATTTCCTAATCCTGTAAAAAGTGAATATTTGACTAGAATACTTTCATAAATGCTGAGAAACAAAAAATATCCATATTATGATCAGATGAAACAAACTTTGATAACACAATTTTAGTATGCATTATTCATAAAACAACCAATGATCTTCAACTATAAGAACATATTATTTAATCTAAGTGTCGAACAGTCACAGAGAAAGTCTATTTCATGTACGAAGACCATTTCTGAAACTGTTGACGCTTGAAAGTGATATAAGAGGGGGTCTTCTATTATTGGGGGAGAGAGTAATGTTATGCATACTAAAGTACTTTTATAGATATAATATTAGGTTGGCAACTAAGTCTTTGCGTTTTTTTTGAAATTGTTCTAGAACATTCGAGAAAGTTCTAGAAGTTTCCATACTAAGGGTATATAAAGGGAGTGTGAATATCTTTCGAACGATAATAAAGTCATCGATATGTACGCTGACCACGAACAGAAAATGAATCTTTCTCGTAGAGAAATTCATATACTTTTACTTCATGAATTCCGTCTGGGTCATAAAGCAACAGAAGCAGCCAACAACATTTGCAGCACGATGGGTGAGGATGTACTCTCGATTCGTATGGCACAACATTGGTTCAATCGGTTTAAGAATGGTAACTTAGAACTCGACGATTTACCTCGACCCGGTAGACCACTGGAGGTGGATGTGGACCTCTTACAGCAGCTTATCGAACAAGATCCTCGATTGACTTCACGGTGTTTAGCAGATCAGCTGGGGTGCTCCCATACTGCGGTGGAAAAACATTTGCACGGATTAGGCAAAACATGGAGATATGGAGTTTGGATACCCCACGAATTATCACCATATCAGCTGCAATACAGGGTTGATGCATGTATGGATTTAATCACATCTCACCGCAACTATCAATGGCTACGCAATCTTATCACTGGTGATGAGAAGTGGGTATTGTATGTTAACTACACGCATAGACGCCAATGGCTAAGTCCTGGTCAAACAGGCGTAGCAACACCTAAGGCTGACTTACACCCTAAGAAGGTGATGCTGAGCGTCTGGTGGGGTGTCAATGGGATTATTCACTGGGAAGTTCTACCAAATGGTTGCACCATCACTGCTGATCTATACTGTCAACAATTGGATCGGATTGCCGAAAAACTCAAGGGAAAGCAGGATCGAATTTACTATTTGCATGATAATGCAAGACCACATGTTGCAAAGTCGACCTGTGAAAAATTATTGAAACTCGGATGGATTACCATTCCTCATCCATCTTATTCTCCTGACTTGGCTCCAACGGACTACCATTTGTTTCGTTCTCTCTCTCATCATTTGGCTGAGAAAAAATTCGACAACGAGAACGACCTAAAAATGGATATCGCCAACTTCTTTGATCAAAAATCCAAGGACTTCTACGAACGCGGGATCCTGTCTTTACCAGAACGTTGGCGACAAGTCATAGATACTAGTGGTACATATATAACTGAAAGCTAGTTGTACTTTTGAAGTTCAAAAATAAAATTAAAATTTTTGAAAAAAACGCAAAGACTTAGTTGCCAACCTAATATTTCTATTGACTGAAAGAGCTCTTCGCACCTTTTTGAAAAAAATGCACTTTGATTTTTCTTCTCCCGAACAAGGGACTGTTTCAAATTCAAATATATGAGCGGTTAGTATATTTAAAATTTTATCGATCGTATCTTGGAAAAAAAACTTAACTTCACTTGTCTAAGAATAACAAAATCTTTTGCGTCGTTAAGTTTGGCAAAATCATCAGTGTTAACATTACAAGTTTTGTTATCTCGAACAATTAGTACAGTTTGATCACCATATATTTCGAAAAGAATCTTTTACACATGATTTTATAGATTAGTCATGAAAATTTCGAGCTTAAATCAACCAGGCGATTGTTTTTTTGAAAAACATATTAGATAAGGAAGAATGTTTATATACTATTTTATAGTGTTTGTGAACGATCATCAACCTATATACAACTAGATTTCTTATCACAAATTGATAACCCATAAAATCAATCGCAATTTCATGTCCGTTTTCATGTAGCAAACATGTCTTTTAGTCAGTTGAAAGAATAAGTACTTAACTTAAAGCCAATAGATTGAAATAAAATATTTTCTAAACAATGTTTGTTGAAGAGATCATAGACTACTTTTCAAAAAAGTTTGGTCCTCTACAATGTTTCTACACCGACAAGAGAGATAATAGGTAGGGTGAAAGAAAAAGAATTTTCCAAAAAGAAACAAATGCCAACAAGATTTACTTGTAAAAGGAGAAAGAGAAAGAAAAAGATTTCTTTTAAAAAAAACCTAGCATATCATCGCATAGGAATGAAAAAGTCTGAAAAACAATCAAAAATATTTAGAAGCAATAATATCAAATATTAAAATAATGTAATAGGCTCTACGATCACATTATTAATGTTGATACTTTTGGTATTTTGTATTTAGTCGTGTAAAATATGCAGATTAAATCAAAAGAAAACGAATAGATGCCAACACACCTACATAGTTTTTTTTTAATGATTTTTATTTTGTTTGGTAAAGTTGATCTGAAAAGGAGGAGAAGAAAACATTGAATTTCAACTGTTTGATCTCTGTTTGAACAAAACGATATTTCAGATATATATATGAAAATATTCATTATGATTGATGCGTTTATTTTGACAGAGAAGTTAACGCGATATTATTTGTCTTGTAAAAGAAAATGGATATTCAACAACATTTTTCACTAAATTAGAATACAAGAATGATTTTCCAACAAATAATTTATTTTCAACAAAGCTATAGTATTCCAAAAAGATTCTTTATTTAATGACAAATTTAATTAGAAGCTCGATTAGATTCTCATCGAATGCTTCGTGTATACAAATACATATGACGGTTTTAATAATATTGACAAATAGTAAAAATTCAAAAACAGTTGTTATTATTTTAAGTATAACCAACATTTTGAATATATGTATAAGAAGACATTATCTATCCAAATCTAGATATACTCAATTTCCGATGATTTTCAAATCAATCAATAATCTTTCATCGAGAAATTCCTTCTGAAATTTCCCAGTTGTATTTTTTCTATATATAGTGCGACTAGCTTTAGCTTTATCAAATCATAACAAAAACAATAAATCTGTTTGTATTTTAAATTTGGGACATATTCAGAGTAATAAATTAATTAAAACGTTGACATAGTGAAAAATCATTCGAAGTTTTTTCAAGAAAATAATCAATTGCATCATTAACAATTCAAGCAAATTTTAATGATAATGACACTGCAAAGGAAAGACGTCTGCTCAGGAAAAGCATCAGTTTAAATATGAAACGTTTTATTTTATTTATCGATTATATCGTTCGATATATTTAATCATGATAGTCGCTATAACAGAGATGAACATGAGCGAATAATGACAATAAATAAGAACATTATCTTTTTATGTGGAGGAAAACGAGTGACAAGTTTTATTTTCCTATTAAAAATTGGTCTTGAGGGAACCCTTAATCCATAAAACTAAAAAGTATATTGTTCGTTAACTTAAAAAAGTCTCGAAGCAAACTCGAACAACACCAACTCTCATAATAATAAACTGGCAGAGGTAATAGATATTGAGAAAAAGAAAAACGAAAAAATTCACAAGATGCCACGTTTAGTAAATAAAAATGATGAAGAAGAAATAGAAGAAATTAAGAAACAAGAAAAGAAGATAGAGATGTTCACGAAAAAAGGTTCCACAAATCTGCGTGTAAACGCATTTTTTTTCCACCAAAAACGCAAACGATCTGTTCGAAAACATATTCTTTAGCATTTACATCATTTTATTGTATGTTTTTCAATAATTTCTTTGTTAAAAGTTCTGAAGATTTTAGGAAAGATCAATTGTGGTCAGTACAGCAAAAGTCGAAGTGTAATTAATATATAGAAATACTCTTTCAATTTAGTTTATACTGGAATCTTTTGTTAGAGTTTAACAGAGCACTTTGGTACGTATTGACTTTACTTTGACTTTTGCTATGCTGACTACGATTTATTTTTCTTGAAATCTTTAGAACTTTGGATAAAGGAGCTACTAAAGAATATACAAATACAATGGTAATGTCGTCCATGTAGTTGCGTATAACTAACGATTACTATTGATTTAATGATTAATTAAAAATCAAATATGTCAAATATTTTATTGCATGTTAAATTGATTATTTCATGTGAAAATAGACAATTACTATCGCCTTTTCAATGTGATAAGAAATTTCAAGACTATACACAAATTATAATTATAGATTTTGAACATCTCTGTGCTGATGACTTCTCTTCATAATAGCTAAATATTTTTCATTGTTACTATATGATTTCACAACAAACTTTTTCATGAGAGTACTGTTTTATGTTTAACTTTCTTAATAATTCATTTGTTACGTTTTACATTCTCTGGAATTATTTTTCAACGAAAAGAATACATATGAATATTTTTGATCATAATAATGTGTTTTGTGCGAAATGATCGCCAAAACTCTATTATTGAAAGAAAAAGCAACAGGTACATTAAAAAAATGCTTTGAGTTAAACATAATAATAGGATAAAAACTATGCCAATACAAAATAAAATGAATTTCAGTATCAGAGACAATGTAGAGCAAAATGTCACAAATAACATTACTGTTCCAACCGTCCACTTTTGCTCCAATCGTCACGGTCACACAGCCCGATTACAAGATAACTGATCTCCTTACCTTCTTCATCCATACCATCAACATCATACCTATCCTCCATCAGAATTTTCATCCTCAACACTCTCCGTCTTACTTTCATCCATTGGTTACCTACTATGAATGTATCGTCTATCAAACAAGTCAAAAAAACCTGCGTTATACTAATTATTTTACAATAATTAAATTTGCTGATCAAAAAATAACTTTCCTAAAATAATATTGTATTGCTAAATATTTAAATATAGATATCAAAATATTGTGAAAGAAAAAGTGGTTTTTTTTCACATTTGATGGTAATTATATGACCTCTGAGAAATCTATTAAAATCAATTTTTCAATGTGGATATTCTTAGAGAATTAAAATGTTTCAAATCGTGAATTATTTGAGTTGATTATTGAATTAAAAATAATAATGTGTAAATTTCATGCTTCTTATAAGAAAATCATTCCTCGCTACGCATTTTTTTTTTCATATGAAATGCATTCTTTTCATAATATGAATTGTTCGCTCATATTGATTCTATTGAATATAGACGAATTGGTGGCCTACTCTAAAATATCACAGTTCTGTATGCTATTTTCTATAGTGATCTCTCTTCATTATGAATATATATGTATATACAATATAGAACATTGTTCGTGCATTTCCAGTTAAAGCGCATACAAACCAACATTATATTTCCTTGTTCCTCGCTATTCATTTTCTTTATTTCTAATGAATCATAATTCTTCCGAATTAGAGAAAGATAGGAGTGAAATCAATGGAGAAAATATCTGTAAAAGTGAATGTTGTAACCTAATTATAGGATCTGAACTTGCCTCATGAGGGGTAATTACAAACGTTAACAAAAGAACAACTAGACTCGTTTGAACAGTGTAAGATATTTGATAAAATATATTTTCAATTCTTCTCTAATTATCAATGGTTATCGATTTTGTCTTTTTTTTTAGTTTCTCAAGATAATAATATTCCTAAAGTAGATGAAACGCAAAGTATTGCCACAAATCTTAATGTTTCGGACTATTATATTCAAGTAAGAAAAACGTTTTTTTCTCTTTTAGTTAATGTTCGTATAACATTTTTTGTTTAAACATAGTTCCGATATTATCTCTTCAAAGAAACAGCTACTTTTCTTCGGTGACATTACACTTCTTACGTATGGCAGCTTACAAGAAAAGATATCGTTCGAATATATTTCAGATATTTAATTGAACTCTTGTTTAGTTATGTAAAAAGATGTTGTCTTCGTTAAGAAAAAAAAAGTCTAATAAAGAAAACTCGAAATATGTTACAATAGTGTGAGAATACAAAAGAAAGAAAATACAAAGACGGCAGCAAGCTTCTAGAAAATGAAACTATTTCAAAGTCTTGTCTATAGTTTTTTTTTTCTATAGATGAATAGAATTCACATTCCGGATTATTTCTAATAAAAAAAATTTCAATGAATTGACAGTACTACGACGAAATTGGTTTATTTTTCTTGATTTTTAAAAAAGTTTTTTTTTTATTGGAATTTTTCATTACAAAACGACTTTCGCCACATTCTAATTGTATTTCTTCTGATTTCAATGAGATAAATGATATTTCAAAAAAAAAGAATGATAAATTCCACACTGCAGAAGAATAGAAAAGGTTGTCTAGAAGGTAGAGAAGTTATATTATCAATGAAAATACTTGAATTTGTTAGTTTAAAGAAAGCAGCTTTATTTGCTCATGAACGAATTCATGTTTATTTATTTGATTCAACAATAATTCCAACATCATCTATTGCATTTTCCATTCCAAAAAGAAATTAAAATGTCAAGCTGATACTATGATAACAGCAAGTTATAATTCAAAAGATGATTATGATTATAAAGTTTATTGGAAAAATGGTGTGTACAAATTATTTCACTATTCGACGCACATATTGATGATTCTATTGAAACTAATTTAGAGCCGTGGAAAGAACAAGCATAGAATTTAAATATATTCAAAGATAACAACTCCAAATTAGTTTATGATTCTATTGAAAAGATGAAACTTTTATTTGAGAGAAAAATTCTTTATTTGAATATATTTATAATTTAAGATTCGTGATTTATATACATCAAATTTATGTTATTTTTCTGAATTCAATGCGTCAATACCATTAAAATTTGTTTATATTCCTGTTCATGATATTGGTCAGTCATATGTTGAACAAGCACTTGTTGCATTTACATTTCAATCATTTATTTCAGTTGATGAACAAAAAAGAAATGTTGATCCTAATTTTCCAACAGTCAGATTCAAAAGAAGGAAAAGAAACACTTGAATGTGCTATTGTAATAGCTAATAAAAATAATGCAGATTTTATTTAGCTAAAGAATGATTATTTTTTTTTTATTAAATAGGTTGGTAGCTTTGGTTTACTTGTTGTAATCGAAATCCAAGGGTTGATGTTAAAGATGTTTATATGATTTAGTTAAAGATTTTAATACAATCGATACATTAACAGGTTTTAAATGGCTCGAAAATATATCACATCAATTACTTAATGATAAAAAATATGTTCTTTTTGGTTTTGAAGAAGTTATGTAAGTTAAACATTCAATCTTTCAGAAAATTTGCAAATTTTTCTTTAGTGAATTTATATTCTTCTAGGAAAATATACCAATTTATCGTAGTGAACGAAGTGTATCTGAAATTCTTGTCCAATATTCAAATAAAATAAAATCTAATTTGGATGTTGATGAAGTATATATTTGTTCGAAAATATGTGTTAATTATCATATAACTGGTGTTAGAGATGATAACATTTTATTTTGATGATAGTTGTGAAATAACAATACGTATAAGTAGAACTGAACCAACAGTTAAATGGTATTCAAAAATAAGAAAAAATAAAATACATAAACAAAAACAGAAGATAATCTGATGATTGATGATGAACAATTTAGATAGGAAACTAAACAAGAACTTGATCAATTAGCCGAAGTTATTGTTGAATAATTTTTACTATCGAAAAAATAGCTTTATTGAAAGAGAAACAACAGCTAAATGAACAGCAAACCTTCTTTTGAATGACATTCCAATTGGTAGGTTCTTTTTCTAAATTTTATACATTTGCAATATACTTTTTAGTTTATATCGAGAAGAGCTTTTCATTTTTCATATAAAACAGATTATACGAACAATCTTAATGATTCCAGGAATATCAATCATTCAAATTAGAAAATTTATTTTAGTACCCAAAAATAAAATATATCGTCTGATGTTCATCATCAGTAAGAATAAAGAAATAATTTGTTCCACTGGAAAATCTTAATTATTTAAAGAGAATAGAAGTTCGTACTAAGTGCCATATTCTACTCATATACGGAAGTTAATTGCAAACAAATGAAAAAACTACAAGCCGTAGAGTTAGATCGTAATATACGAATCACTAAAATAGTTCAACTATTATTTTCGTCATTTATATTTTCACTTTTTAGAAAATATATTGCTGAACACGAAGTATTTTTAAGAAGAGAACTGTTGTAAATTAGTTCTAATATTCTGGCCTGAGAGTTTCGTATTGTTAATGTAAAGAAGTGGTATTGGTTATAGAATATCTTTATTAACTGTTGTGTTCACATTGAAAAGTTCGGAGGGTGTGGATGTGGGTGTAGATGTGCATGTCGGTGTGGGTGTAGGTGTGCATGTCGGTGTG
>CAJNOL010004003.1:0-18122 GCA_905250125.1 Rotaria sordida | reverse complement strand
TGGTACTAATAAGAAAGCAATTCTACGAGCATATAAAGCAGCTGATACAAGTGGTGTATGATAAGAAAAAATAAAATAAAATTTATTAGATAGATTTTTAATTTTTACTTTTTCTTAGAATGGTTTTGTTGAATTAAAAGAATTTGAAAAAATTGTTCAATTACTTAAACAATATGATGAAATAAGCAAAATATTTGAAGAATTAGATACAAATGATGATCATCGTATTGGTTTTAATGAATTCAAAAAAGGTTTTCAATTATTAGGTGAAGATGATTCGGATGAAAATAGTTTAAAACAAGAATTTGATGCTATTGATTCAAATGATGGTGGTTATATTCTATTTGATGAAGTAAAAACTTTGAAACAAAAAAAAAAAAAAATTAAATGTTAATTAATTCAGTGTTATTATTTTCTTTCTATTTTTTTAGTTTTGTATGTACATGGCAAATAAGAAAGTACAATAATACAAAATTCAAAACTAATAAACATTTAAATTTAATGTTGTATTGTATTGAAAAATATTTTATCTTAGTTATTGTCTCATTGATCAAAAAAAATAAATAAATTCTTTGTGCGTGACTTGCTTTCTCTAAACAATATCGAAGATTTTCTTTATTAGTCTAATTTTATTTGACAGACTTTCAACAAGAATACTGAAAGAAAAATAAAAGAGAAATTCTCATTAGAACTAAAACATAACAAAGTTATCCTGAAATATCAAGATCGAGTTTTTAGACTTATCCGTTCATTTGTCGGTGTGTGAAGATAGGTAAGCAGGAGACATACACATCCACACCAATTGATAGAATATAAATAAATGTTTTGTTCTACTCTTGAAGAGTTTTTTCAAAGTGCGGGTGTGGATTAGAAGCAGAACGATGTGCTCGAAAAATGTCGAAGGAAAAAATATCGAAAAAAGTGATGCTTCCAATAAATGATGACTCTCAACACTTATAGTTCATTGTTACTTTTCTTATAATTCTAAATATTGTTATGACTGCAACTGTTCCATCTTCAGCAGATTTAACTGAAGCAAAATCGTTAGTTATTTCATTTATACGTTCATAAAAAAGAAAAACCTTTACTCATAGTAAGTGAATATGTTTTTAATTTGAATAAAACAGCAATAACAACTATCAAATATTGAAAATTTACACTTAATGGATATTCAGCAAGAATTTATAAAAATTTGGATGATTAATATATGTATACTCAATTTAATGCAGGCTGAAAAACAAAACCGAAATAAGCCAAAGTAAATCAATTCAATGTCCATGTTTGGTCTTTGTTAGAGTATTAACACTAACTCATATAACAAAGCATGCCCTTCGCTAGTCAGAATTTTCTAAAACACATTTCAACCATTTTCTACGTCGATATTCTTTTTTTTCCGACATTTTACGATCAATGAGACGAACAGCACCGACACTGTCGAAGATTCAATGAATAAAACTTGATAAAAGTGCATGAAATTATATGTTTTAGTAACGTTCGATATTATAATGACAAACATTACATTAACTCTCAGTTTTATTTGACATCATCTAAGTTAGCTCGAGGATGGATGAGTAAAAAGAAGACCTTTTCCAAAACCTTCACATCCACTCTCTTTCCAAGCAGCATGAAACAGCTTTATGCCGAAAAATGTTGATATCATGCTCATAGTTTGTTATGGTCTCTAGCATGTTTTTCTCCGTTTTTTTTTGAGTTGTACCAGCTGACAGAACTCATCCAACTGTACTAGAGAGAACTATTTCCATGATTGATAAAACAGTAAGAATTAAAAACCTAGTACAATTGATTGCTTGAGACACCTGAGACTACATTCTATGCCAATACTCGGACTTGAATCTCAATGGTTACATTCAAATAATACACCAGACGAGCGGACAAATCGAGCTGAACAACACAGACGCGTTTTTGGACTTGATACACCGATTTGATAACTATATATCAGTTCTGTTGAGAAAGATGTCGTTTCTTCACGATCATCGTTATCCTCACTTGATACTATTAATCTCTTGAGAATTGAAAGAAAATCACTATCTCAAACTATCTTGAGGGTGAGAATGAGGGCGAAGAGAGGATTATCTTTACTTACTCACCGTCGCCTTCACAGGTAAATTTATTGATCTACTTAGAAACATTCAAAAATCTAAAAACGCCCATGTCTTTTATTCAAAAAAAAACTCTGTAACATGATTTAAGAAAAAGGTAGTTATTCACCAACTCACTCAATCCCTATGAGAGCGATTTTGTCATGAATCTCCACGTCTAATCTCTATGTAATGTAAATATCGATCTCGGTGGATATAGAAATATATGAGAAAAGAGTATTGTACAAGAGGACTAAAACTTATTTTGCACTCTTTATGTATCACAAATAAATCTAATTGAAATAAAGGATCTATAAATATAACTAAACAGTAAAAAATTTGGATTTATCGATGACTCGTAAGAATTCGAGTTGTGTATGTTGAAAACTGTGAAAAATCAAGTTACTGGAATAGAAAGAAATCTAATATAAATTAATTTCATTTCATTCAAAGTAATTTATTACTAAAAATCATCTGAAAAAGATTTTGATACAATCAGAATTTCTCTATTTAGTTATACAAACATTGATTCTGTATTATATCTTCAATAAAAAGATAAAATATGAAAACAAGACTCTCATCCTTGAATATATTCTTTACATGTTCGATATATTGTATTCATATGAGTGAAATTTACATTAATCAGTAGTGAAACATGAAAACTTTCTTTCATAGAATTAAAAAAAAAAAAACAACAAACTAAATTTCGACAGAAACTTTTTTTTTATTATTCATTTTAAATGATAAAATCATATAGATAAATGTTCATTCAAATCATTGAAAGGATGTGTTTTAAATTGAATAATGATCTGAAAATTGTTCAATCTTAACTTAGATTCCAACTTCGACGACATTGTTGTCTTTGATGTTGGTGAATATGTTGTCTATGAAAAAATCGTCTTTTAAATCGTTGAATAAACAAATAGATTTCATTTCGAAATGCTTTACCCGATAAACAATATACGTAAAAGTTTAAAGAACAATTAAATAAAATTGCTAATAAAACCCACCATGCTTCATGTGCTTCGATGGGGATAAAATGTCCAACAATATGTGCTAAAAGTGATGAAAGAAAAAGGAGAGAATGAAGAACTAGAACAATATTCATCCATAATTTTGTTCGCCATTGTTCTTTACGTGGTTGACGAGCATTTGTTTGATGTAAACGTCGAGATATTCGAACAACATGATAGATTATATAACTATTAAATAGAATAATTGCTCCTGCTGGAATTAATTCAGAGAACAAACAACGTATTGTGAAGTGATTTAGACCAATATGAATTTCGTGAAAATATTTTTTCCATTTCATAGATGCTTTGGAGCTTAGATCACAATATGTTCTATTTATGTTCGTTGTTAAAACCATTATCTCTTTACTAAAATAATAAGTAAATTAAAGAATAGATTTTTTTTCCTTTGTATTTTCAATATTTCATGTAATCTATTAAAAATTTTCGATTCACTACGAGTTATTTTATTACTCTCTTTAGTAAAAGAAATATCATTTGATTTTGATTTTAGAAACTTTCTAATTACATAAAATATTTTATATTGACATACTCAAGTATTTGTGGTTCAAACATATAAACAGGTGGTCCAATAACACAACTGAGAATGGTTAGAATGAGTAGAATTGGAATAATAAATTTCAATTGATATGAATTACATTTATTGAAGCATGCTCGTAATTTCTTTGAAACACACATTAATCGTTCGAACATCCAGAATAATGTTATCCATGATGAAATAACTCGAAAAGAAAATGCAAATTCATAAACTTTGCAAGCCCACCATATCTGTCCAACTAATTCATATAAAATATTTCGAAATCTTGAATGAAGAAGAGAAACATATCGAATAACACATAGAAGATTTGTTATTGAACAAGAAGTAGCTAAATAAACATAGGCAGATGACACTTGCCAAGTTCGACGAGATGACCAAAAGACAAAAAGTCCTAATATATTTCCAATAAATCCCAGAATAACTAAGATATAACATAAAATATCGATGATTTGTGTCTGAAAGGTGAAAATATTGAGTCGATGAAAAAGCAGCGATACATGTGTGTTATTTGACATTTTAATTTAGTTGATCTGAAATTATATGAAAAAATGTTGAAATATTAATATTATTTTTATTTCCAGACTTTTACATTGATGATTAGAAAGATATAACAAAATATCTAAGGTGAATTTACTATTAGATATTAGTTATTTCAATAAACTATTTAGTATGACAAGTGCTCTAGTTACTGAGAAAGATTAACAATATTGTGGACAAAACTTCATTATATTACGTTCTAGCAGGTCAGTATATATTAATACCAAGATTAATAAAAATAGTAAAGAAAATAAATTTGAAATTTTTCTCTCGAACTTTCATCTTTCAATTATATTATTTATTGAATCCTTCCTACAGCTAATAATCTTTTCTGAAAAAAAAATATTTTCAAGCATTTAATCATGATTAATAATCAATCAACTGTATTACTTATGTAAAACTACTAGCAGTAAAACATTTTTTTACTATAATGTTTCGACATTGTAAAGATTTTTAAAATATATTATCAATTTGAACAAATAGGACACTCTAGGTTCTCAAGTCTGAATTATCTCATTTTAGAATACCTTGTTCTTGTGTTTGAGAACAAACCTTATAAAACGATTATCTTCTTTATTATATAAATATTACTTTTAATTAACACTGTATCTTCTTCTTTAGAGACACTCATTGAAGTAACATAGATAGTGCATAAACGTAAAAAAATTATCATCGATATTTCATTAGTAGGAAATCCTACTATTTACCTTTCAATCTCATTTATACGACTCAAATGCTTTCTTCAACTTTGCACTAATCCTTTATGTCAATATAAGAAGTCAATACGTACGTAATTAATGTAATAGAATCTTTCGAAGAAAGCATAGTATTTGTATGGTTTATTTCATTTTTCTTAGAATGACGATATGTTCATGTCGATGAACAGCTGTTCTACGTCTTAAATGTGTTTATGACAGATCAATAATAATTATTATTCATTCTATAATTTACTTTGATATATTCCAAACAAAAGTTGATCATAATGATTACTATTAGAAGATTGAACGTTGATAAAAGAACACTTTTTTAGAAAAGTGTAAGCATTCTATAGTTCTTACCTTTCTTTCAATAGAAAAGTAATTGCATTTAGTAGCCAGGTTGATGCGTGCGTTCTTTTTTAAGAAAGTCTATCCACTAAGACTTTTCTAATAAGGTGAAAGTAAATGGTTTTTTTTAAACTTAAAAGAAAGAGAATATACACGTGTCAACCTCGTTTACTTGTCATATTATGATACAAAATATCTTTGAAAAGATTATCAAGACAACAATAACGAATAGAATTAAATGAACAAAAGCTATATGTAACAATAGATTAGTCTTTATTAATAAGAGAGAAATAAATTTATTCTATATTTTCTTGTAACGTGATACATAGACCAACATCGTTCTTTATGTCTAGAAAGAATAATTATGCACTATAATTATGTAAAAAAAATAATTGTCGTCAAATATGGCAATCGAACACTTTTATTTTTTGGATAATATTTTTTTTTCTTTTCTATTAAATTAGAAAATGTCTAACAATTATATAAAACTGATTCAGTTTTAATGCATTTCTCACATCATCTTATACATAGATGAAATTATTATCGTTAGTCTTCTAAATAGATAGCACATGTTAATATGGTGAATATCATTGAGATCATGTGAAATATCCAAAAAAGATCTATTCTACTATCAGAGTTTCTAAGATCAGTAAATCTTCACTAATACAACTATTTCTCTTACGATCAGTTTTTTTTTCTAGCATGGTTCATTTACTTTTTTCAATCTTAACTTTGTCTAAAAGCAAATATTTTAAAATCTGAAATGATTGGAAGACAGGAATATGAATGATCCTTTTTCGAGAAAAATTAATTTTAAAAAAATGTATTGTGTAAGACTATGAGACTTTATATTTCTGAATCTATACAATGAAAAATGTTTATGATATTCTAGAATTTGTTGGTGATGTTTATGCTGTAAATTGTTGATTTGATTTCATTGTACTTTATTTGATTTGCAATAGACAAATAATATGACGCTGAGGAAGTACAATAAAAGCGTTCATGATCTACGAGCAGACTATTAGTAACAATTTTAAAAATGCTATGATAGAAGAATATGAGTCTGGTGTGGATGAGGGTAAGTGTTACTGTCGCCACACCCACATCGTCATTCCTATGCTCTTCTAACATATATAGTCATATTATTGTCTATTTTGTTGTCACATTCATTCCATGCTAAATGTTGTAGAATAAACCCAACTCATGTTCTTTTTGCACACAATATTCAAACTATTATTCTTTCATTTCTTAAGCAGACAATAAATTAAAAGAAAAAAAACCGCTTGAAAACACTAAATATATTTCAAGTATTTTCTTATGCTTATCACGACTTCCAATTATTATCTGAAAGCATTCAAAAAATGTGGAGTGAAAATGATCATATCTTATACTAGCTGAATTGGATACGCCATGCAAACACGCGCATATTCTTACTCACAAATATAATTACTCTAGCCCAACGGAGATGAATTGTAAATAAAACAAATCAAATAAAAAAAGTCATGCAAATGAAAAAATAAAATAAAAAGTTAATCATAATAGATGAAGATTAAAAACGAGTAACATGAAGCATATGAAAACAAAAAACAAGAAAAAGTGTATCGAGTTTTATCTAACAAAGAGTCAATCTTAAATGCAAAAGAAATGCAAGAGTATTACCTTTAATAATCTCTTCTCTACTATGACTGATTATCATCAATATTAATTCAAGAGAAAACTAATTAGAGCACCAAAATTATTTTATGCATGTAAAAAAAATCCCATACTTGTGAGTTTCAAAGAAGAAAAAACATATTGGAAAAAGATTAAATGCGTATAATCAGATGAGATGAATTATACAACTTAAACATAGCAGTATTATCAAAAAATCGACAGATTATAATAAAACATAAAACGAAGTTCTTCATCATTTTAATCATATATTTTATTAATTGGTTGAATGTCACATCACGCAACCATTTTAGGAATTTTTACTTCTTGATATACTTAGAACTTTCTGTTTTTGATTATTAAAACGTTGAAAATTTTGAGTAGGAATGAAGGCAAAAGAACTTTTATTTTCAAAACGGTGTGAACAGTCCTGTATGAAAGTATTAACATGATTACTAATTACTTTCCGATCATGGTGTGATACAACTAATAAAGATGAAAATAACAGAGTTTAAGGATCTGTGGTTGTTAGCATTGATATGGACCTTCATTCGTAGATGATACAAATCAGTTTTTATTGAAAATTATTTACTGAATCGATCGTGACATTATCTTTTATTTACATTGATATTGTTAGAGTAATTATTCCGCGAATTTAAGTCATGGAATTTTCTTCTTTCAACTACTTCGGATCATTGTATAGTTTTTGTCTTGTATTTCGATGAGTCAGATGGTAATTCAAATGATTTCAAACAAATACTATTTCTAATCGATATCGATTCTCATGTAATCATGCAGAAAAGAATTTGTCAATAGAAGTTGCCATAGTAATTTAGCAGCAGAGCTAGTAATATTCACATGTTAGGATAATCATGATTTAAAAGCTAACATTGAACTTATGAAGAATAAATAATTATATGGAAACTAAAGAATAGATTTTTATTCTTCGAAGCTTTATAGAGTGATATGATCTATGGAATCAATAATTTTCTGGTGGACTTTTATTCACTATTGATTCGCGCAGACAATTCAGATATCGTCCACAGTTTCTATGCATTCGACAACATTGAAATATCTTCGTATGATTATCCAACAGCATTATTGATGCTTGATGATTTACATCTCTCAATCTTATGAAATATTGATAATCTAATTATGTGTCGAGATTTTCAGTTCAATACATGATCATACGAATCTTTTATTCCAAGCAATAATGATCAAGTACATCTATCGACAACGGTCGAACAAAACACGGGCATGTGTGTTCGATTTGCCTACTATGTAATATTCTTGATAGTAAACAAGAATATGACAAGTTTGATTTTATTAACCAATGGCTTTTATAATGTCCCACTTTGTTTTCGATCAATAGATGATAGTAACGGATGGCAAATGGTAACAGTGCCTGTATCAAAATTCATTTCCGCGAGAACATTTCATTTTTCTCTTAGTCAACAAGAACGGAATGCATTCCTGCTCGGATCTGACCATATTCAAATAACCCGATGTTGTTCGTTCGATCCATCGATGACAACGACTATAAGAACTAGACAAGCAATATGTAAAACTATTTGGTGGACGTTGATATCATCTGTCTGAACTACAAAGATTACTTTTATTGCAAGTAGCGGTTCAACTGACAATTCAAGATGAATATCTATAACAATTACAAAACCGACAGTAATATCATCAAATCTATCTTTCGCAATTTGTTGAAGAAACATTGTTCAATAACCACAATTCACTTATAGACTTGCTGTGATCGTTCTCTCGTTTCCATCGAAATATGTTTTAGTGGTTTCACAAGAATAATAACCATTGATTATATTCAATAACATTAGAATTATTATAGAACAATTGGATGGGTGTGGTTTTGGTATCTCTATCGACATCCACATCCACACCCTTGGTCTGCAGTATCTGACTTTCAGGACTTTTCAAAGTTCTAGACACTCTCGATCAGGAGAAAAATGCTTTGAACAAACCCCTAGTGTTCTTTTTAATCATTGTATTTCAGAAAAGAACATTATTCAAAGTTAGATTTTTATATCATACGACGTAGAATTTATTTGAACAAGAAGAACATTACCTTATTTCTAAATAAAAAATAATAATGACATGAATATGTCTGAAAAGAGCTGGTTTTGACTTTTTTCATACTTTCTGTCTGTTATAAAATGATGACTACTATTGGAATTTTAAAAGAAGGCACCTGGAAAAAAAGCTTATAACTTTCGAACGGAAAGTCATAGCGACTAGCGGTTTTCAGCAATCGATAGAAGATTATAGAGGGCACATTTTTATATAAAAATCAAGGTTTAAATAATCGGTGATTGTGGAATCACGGAAAGAATAGGCTAATTATTTAGTGAAATCTCAGCAGAACAAGCTGAAACTTTCAGCATATATAGTCCCACTGTACCTCAATCTTCGCTGAAAATATCATCGATAAATCTTGTAATGACGAGGAATGGTGAACCAATCATCATCTGGTCTTACATAAGGCACTCATTGAGTCAATATATTAGGAAATGGCCTCAACTTTTGGCTGAATAAATACCATAATCTAGACTTGATATCTATGCAATTATATCATAGTTCGATTAAATGAACGAGAAGAGACGATGAAAATATTACTAAATTCTGCATTTCTCTTAAGAAAGTTGGAAAGATTTGTTTTAAAATACTTACTGTATGAAAATCACTTCTTCGTCGAACTTTGGCTATTTCCGTACATTTTTACGATCAAAGTACGATGCTATTGCATAGATATGAAGTCTAGATTATAGTATTTATTCAGTCAAAAGTTGAGACCATTTCCTAATATATTGACTCAATGAGTGCCTTATGTAAGACCAGATGAAGATTGGCTCACCATTCCTCGTCATTACAAGATTTATCGATGATATTTTCAGGGAAGATTAGGGTATAGTGGAGCTATATATGCTGAAAGTTTCAGTTTGATCTGCTGAGATTTCACCAAATAATTAGCCTATTCTTTCCGTGATTCCACAATCACCGATTATTTAAACCTTGATTTTTATATAAAAATGTGCCCCCTATAATCTTCTATCGATTGCTGAAAATCGCAGGTCGGTATGACTTTTCGTTCGAAAGTTATAAGCTTTTTTTCCGGGTGCCTTCTTTTAAAATTCCGATAGTAATTTAGAAAGAGTGAAGTTTATTGATGTACAGGTTGATTACGTTATTTTTAATAATTTTGTGTCGTTTGCTGGATTTATACAATACATCAAAAATTTTTTATTTCAGCACAGTTGGATAGGGCTTGAGCTCCTCTATCAAAACATATAATTTGTTTATTAGTTTCTCATGCTCTAGCCCAAAATTTCGTTAAATCTCAGACAAGTGTAAAAATAAGTTTTTTTAAGAGTCATCATCACGATTATTTATAGTTTTATTTTCCATATATAAAAACGTAAAAAAACGATAATTACAATCGATGTTCGATATGAGAACCTCGAGCTTGATAAATCTTCAAGACTCTCCTTGGCCAGGAAGCTAATACTTTATCGATATACGTCTGACTCATCTTTCGCCACTCATATAAAATCTTCTTTTTAAGTTCCTCAATAGAATCAATACGTGTTTTATTAAATTGTTGTTTTAAATGTCCCCAAATTGAATAATCCATTGGTGCAGCATCAGGACTAGCAGGCATCCATTCTTGTGGTGTTATATAATGAATTTTATTCTGCTCCAAAAATTTAATTGTTTCTTTTGCAGTATGACTTGGTGCTGAATCTTGATGAAAAATCCATTTTAATTTTTTTCCTTTTCGAAATAAACGTGGAACATCTTTTGTTAAAAATGGTTTTAAAACATTGTTAATGTAATAATTTGAATTAACTTTCGTACCAGGTGTAACAAAACGAAGTGTACTTTTTCCTTGACTTGATACACCTCCCCATACCATAAAGCCTTTTGGTCGAGAAGTGTTTTGTTGAATAATCATTCGATCATAATCGGGATCAGTCTTTTTAATATAACATACTTTCCTTCTCCCACTAGTTTCATCTAAATAAAACCAGGTTTCATCGGTTGTAATGAAGTTCTTATATCGACCACGTGCTAATCGACGATAAAGTTTAAATGATCGTTGTCCACGTTTCATAACATTCGATGATGTTAACTTTTGAACTTTTTGTTTCTTTCGAAGAGTAAATCCAGAATTTTTGATAATGTTCGAGACAGTTGATTGGCTAATGTGAAGGTCTTTAGCAATAGCACGTTGAGTTGGTGGTTCTTTAACATCAATCTTTTCAATAACCTTCTTAATAATAGAAGGTGTTTGTGATGGCTTCTTTCGAAAAATTTTAATTTTTGATTCGGAATTTCTTTGACGACCGATCTTTTGTTTGACATTTGACACAGTAGGTTGAGATACATGTATACCATCAAGTTTCAAAATGTTCACAATAAGAGACTGAGAATATCCCCAACGTAATAGTTGCAAAATACGCCCTTCGACTATGTCGGATATTTTATTACGTGGCATTTATTTGAAATGAATTTGATGAATTTGAACGAATTGATCTAACGAGAAAGGCTATAACTGTCATAGCGAGGAAAGAAAAAAAATCGTTCAATATATGATGCGCACGTGCGATCGGAAATTCTATTGAGTATACAACAGGCTGTCTATATATGGAAAATAAAACTATTAATAATCGTGACAACAACCTTCAAAAATTTTTCTTAGCACTCGTTTTAGACTCATCCAAATTTTGGACTAGAGCATGAGAAACTAATAAACAAATTATATGTTTTGATAGAGGAGCTCAAGCCCTATCCAACTGTGCTGAAATAAAAAAATTTTGATGTATTGTATAAATCCAGCAAACGACACAAAATTATTAAAAATAACGTAATCAACCTGTAAATGATGGCATTAGTGCTTTATAAAACGACATTCAAGTATATAAAAATCTTTATAATCTATTTTCATTTAATCAAAAACAATCGTTTTACAATCTTTTGAAAGAAAAAATAAAACAATTTTACATTAATTTAAGGGTGTGGGTATGGGTGTTGTTTTCTTTTAAGTCACACCCCACACCCATACCCACACCCTTCTGTATTTAATTAGAATCCGAACAGACTCGCAACCATAACTTTCAAATGACAACAAAAATGCACTAGTTACCGCGTATGAGTATGATTAGTAACATAATCTAGCGTGTATTTTTTCTAACAGTGCAAAGAGTCCACATCATGCTTTGTCATTTGACGCATTTGATAAGCAATTAATGTGAGCAATGCACGAAATTGTGTGGTGAACTTGAATTTATTCGAATATGTGATTGTGATACTTCATCTCATTAATCGAGTTTCCAATATCGATTGGTGTGACGTGGATGTGTGTTCGCTATCGATCAGTCAATAGAGACATTCGACTAAGACCACAAAGAAACAATAGAATTATTGCATGATTAGAAATATACTCCCGACTTCAGTGCGAGTAATGTTGATCATTGAGAATCACTTAACGTTCAGTGATTCTTCATTGGAACCGATAAGTTGTTGATGACTGATAAACTTCAGTGACAAAGACTCCCTTTTTTTCCGAATCCGAAAACGAAAATCGTTCAATTTTGGAGCTTTTTCATTTCTAATTTAATTTTGAGGTGATCTCTCTCTCGAATGCCATACCAATGAGAGATCTCCATTGGTGGTTATTTTTACGACATCAAAGATTCGAAATACTTATTAGAAAAACTTCTGCTGCAAATATCTTAGTACTGCTGCAAGCGGGCAGTTTTTGGTTGTTTCAGTTGGAGGAAAAAAAAGCTTGATGCTCATCAGGAAACTTTTATTTTTCGCTAATCTGAAAATCAAGTTTTTTTATAGTGAAAGTCGAAGTTTTCTTCCTTGTTCTCTTTCACAATATGACTGATTGAGCTGGAAGTTTTTCTTTTTTTAAAATACTGATCTCTTTTGAGAAAATATTGTTTCGATGAAGTTCAACAGATTTTACATGATTAGTACCAAAAAATAATTCATGGTTTTGACAGATTAGCCAGTATTTTGGTTTTTCTAAGCGAAACAAACAATATTTTTCACAGAACCCCATTTGGCTCGAAGAAAAGTTTTAGCAAAATGGATTAATTATGGGCGAATAGTAGGAAAGAGGAACATCAGTCATTTTTAGCTTTTGTCATTCATATATTCCATAGAAGGATTCATCGCACAAGATCAAGTCTAGCATGAACTATACTCCATTGCTCAAGATTTATTTACTCTGAGATTTCGGAATTTCTCATTAAGCCAGTTGCAACAAACCTTAGAAAACATCAAAGGCTGACAAAAATTTCAAAATCACTGTTACGGTCTCTGTAGGTAGTCAAATATTCTCGCAAGAGGCCGCAAGCCTTCTTTCCAGTCGTTTTTTTTATAAAAAGAAAAAGAAAAAGCTTCCGTTCACGGTGACGGTAAGAGAATCGTGGTTAAAAGACAAGCAAGAACATCGAACGGTTTACTGTTTGTTTCTCTTTCCTTTAACGTTCTTCTCTTGATAAGATGAAAAAAAGCAGAATAATGCAGGAGTTTTTGAATCAGAACAGAAGAGAACATACCAAAAACAAATTGCATGTTCCTCAGAGCGAGAGAAAAGAAAAAGCAATGACGTTTTTCATTTCTATAAGTTGGAGAAAACCCAAGTCGATTGACATATATATTTTTTTGTATCTATGTAGCGTTCAATTTCATACCTAGTAAATTTTTTCCTTAACTATTTGACAACACAGAATCTCGTGCAATGTAATCAATACGGTAAGTTCCAGCTAAGCATACCAAAAATAATCAAAAAAAGCTTTCAGCGCAATCCGTGCGGGATTAAAATGTGAAACACGATGGAGCCGCTTAAACTCTGATGGAGAGACCTTGTTATGTCTATCGCAGTTCGTTCGAGATTAAGATCCATACGTCGAAAATTCCTTCCTCTGTCACAAACCGTGACAGACGTGTCGAAATGTCTGTCACAGTCTCTGACGGGGTCAACAGAACATCGACATATCTGTCACGGTCTGTGGGGAGAAGAGGTCAAATTTTTCGCTCTAAAACTTCAACACTAATTTTCAATAGTGTTTCACAATAATCCAATTCTGTTCTTTCTTGTTCCTCCGCAGTTCAGATTTGATGAAAACACGAACGAAAAACTGGTGTGAAGGAAAAAAAAGAGATGTGGCATTTTCTTTTTGCTATTAGTCTATAGCTAATTTAATGATTCACAAGCAAAATGAAATAAAAATTCAGGACTTTTTACATGTCCATTCAAATCAAACTTCTAAAGTGGTGAAAAAAGTTTAGCAACAGCTTTACTTTCTTAATTTCTCGTTACGGATAGCTTGCTGGTAATATCTAAACAGTGATTTTGATAGAACGCAAAGCAACCTACAAGACTAAGATGGAAAAAATTTTTAGAGCATGGATATTTTAGTTATTATTAGGCAAAAAACATCTTCTCCAGCGGAAAAAAGTTTAGCATCATTCTTAGTATTCAGCTAACCTAAGTGAGTAAGAGGCGGGTTAAATGTCTAGTCCTTTTTCTAGTCATGTCGAGCCGTCCTGACTAGTCTTTGTCTCAAAAAGTCCTTCTCCGGGACTGGTCGGACATTTTGTGCGTCATTAATCCCCCGTCTTGACTACACGATTGACGAGCATCATTGCACATGTCTAGTCTAGTCTTTTTTAAAAGAAAGACTCGTTTGGGACTGATTTGGAGTCGATTGATGCACAAAATTATTATCTAATATGCAGACTAGTCCAGGACGAGGACTTTTTGAGACAAAGACTAGTCAGGACGAATGATCGGGACGCACATCCGAAAATGATTTAAAATTGAAAAAGTAAGGAGGTCAGAGACGGTACATAGATCGAGTTGTGGCCTTGTGTGGTGGGGACGAGTCTGATCGTAGGCTTTGCATGAAAATAGATATCAACTGATTACTAACTGTCCCTTTTATGATTATGATAAAGGAAATAGTGATTGAACGAAGTTATACGTGCTTTTGCAATGAAAACTTCTTATCACGATGTTTTTTGTATAGAAAGATAAGCTATGGAATTGCTATTGTTTCCAATATGAAACATCGCGATTCCGACAAATAAAGACGATACTTTGCACACATCAGGTACGAACGTTGACCTACATTTTGATAAAAACTGCAACTTAATATGTTGAAGTCTTGTTGAGAGACTAGAAAACAAGATCACCTCTCTAACTGACGATTAATTTTTAGCGCCACTGCATGTGTTATACATAGACTAATAAAGGATTTCAGGTTTTACAACTTCTCAATAGATCATATTTGCTAGGTTCGCTTCTTTGAAAAAACAGAGCATGCTATTTTTGTCCCTGATGATAATGTTCATATAGAATCATCTGTCGTCAAATAAAAGTTTGATCGAAACATGCACATATCTAAAATATTAGATCGATTCATTTCGTCTGTGTAAGAGAAGATCTAAAGCTAGGACTGGTGTTTTCTAGCTTTTTTGAGAGATCATACATTAACACGAAGCATGAACTATTGGTCTCTGGTGTTCTCCACAATTGATAGAATATTGTTTGTCGATAACGTCAAAATTTTAGGTTATACAAAAGACATTCTTTATTGTCTGAGGCTAATGAATGCAAAAAAATCGTGGTGTGCATCTCTTCTAGATATGTATTGAACTTGCCGTCTATTGTACTTTAATTTCAGTAAAAAATATGACAGAGAGACAAGATTTTCATCGTCGCTTCCAACCAACACTGAGTTATGCGAAAGAATTCAATACTGTTCGCGATCTACAGAAACAACCCGCCATGTTTCTTTGGTTCCAACTACTAACAGTCGTGATCGAGAACATGACCGATGATGAAATCGCCATCGAAGACATGTTAGAATATTCACGTACGCAGTATGCCGGTAACGAAGTAATGCTTCAAAAAATAAAGGAGTTTGGTCGTGAAATGCGTGATCAAGAAGCAAAATTTGACGCCGTGCGTTGGTATACAGGCAACAGTTTCGTATCGAAAATGGTGAATGGTGCGTTAAAAACCGAAGCTTATGTCGTGTTGCATAAACTTCGTGCGTTCATCAAACGTCTCATTGAGTCAATCAAAGGTGAAAGTCAAGAAACTAAGAAATTTTGGGAAGATACATTTGAACTTTACTCTGGACGATCGTTAACGGAAGGCGATATTGATGTGCTCAAAGCTCAAGAAGGAGAAATCATCGCCATCAACGGCTTCTTGAGCACAAGTTTCACGGCGCAGGCGGCGAGTGCTTATCATCGAGATATGTACTTCCATATAACCGCGCCAGCTACTCTTCAAAACGTTCACTTCGCATCCATCAGCCACCGCAGTGCCATAAGGAACGATGACGAAGTCCTATTTTCTTTAAGTTCGACATTCCGCGTGGGCAAAACTACTTACGAACAGTTAGACGAGAACACAGTAGGTTGGATAGTTAATCTCACTGCTACAGATGATGGATGGGATATTATTAATGGCTATCTGTCTTGGAGAGAAGAGCACTATAGTAAGAGTCACGCTATTACATTTGGTCACCTACTGATTCAGATGGGTGAATTTGATTCAGCTCTCGCTTACTTTGGTGAGTATTGTCAGAATGAAGATCGACTGGAATTACTCGTCAACAAAGGCTATGCTCACCTAAGACGTGAGGGAACAGGCGATTTAGAAAGGGCGAAGTCATACTTTCTGGATGCTTTAACGATCGTGGCCAGCAAATCAGAGCTAACTCGAGCAAGAGTTAGAATATTGATTAATTTGGGTACCTTGTGTGATCGACAACAAAAATTGGACGAGGCACTGGACTACTTGAAACAAGCCAGAGAACTTGCTCAAGACGATCCAATGCTGACAGCTACTATAAACAATGATATTGGTGTTCTCTATGATCAAGGACTAGAAAATTATACTGAAGCAGAGAAATATTACGAACTCGCTCTCGAATATTATCGTCAATATCCTAATCACCATGCATATGCACAGACACTTCAGAACCTTGCATGTGTACTCGATACATGTGGTCAACATGAGAAAGCACGTCATATGTACTGTGATGCAAAGGAGATCTATGCTCGAACACTTCCACTCACCCATGCCGATATGAGACGTGTTCTGCTGAATATTGCCACAACTTACTATTGTGAAGGCCAATTTAATATATCTATCAACATCAACCAACAAGCAAAAGACCCGAATGATTCAGATAGTCTTGTTGAAGCCTCCCGACTTTGTAACCTTGGTGATACCTATCGAGAAAAAGGTATGTATGTGGTCGCGATGAAATATTCTCAACGAGGATTGGCCATGCGACGAAAAATTCTTGGAAAAACGTCTGCACACGTCGATATTGCTACTGCTTTACGTAATATCGGCCAAATTCACCTGGCTCGAGGTCATTTGACTGAAGCTGCTAACGTTTTTTATGAAACAGAAACTATGCTAAAGCGAGCATTAAATCCCAATAGAATCGAGCAGTCTCCTACACTAGCAGTCGTATATGATTGTTTCGGACAACTGTCACTCGAGCTCAGACGAGCTGAAGAAGCATTGGCGTATGGACAGCGAGCGCGTGCTATCTTTGAAAACGAGCAACTAATAGCTGTAATTGATTATGCTACATGCTTAATGACCATTGGCAAGACCTATTGTCTAATGAAGAGATACAATGAGGCTCAGAATGTTATGAATCAGGCGTTGGCCATCTTCAATAATCACTTACGGCAACATCCAGCTAGGGCACAAGCTCTCTATTGTCTCGCATGTGTTGTATTAGCACAAAACGATTTACTAACGGCACGTCAGACGGTCGACGATGCCATAAAATGTTTGCAGAATCTAGCACCCGACGAGCGTCGTCTATATGATAAGTGTGCAAACCTGTATGCGGTCATATGCTATCGCCAAAGAGACTACACAAACGCGTACAATTATCTCAATCTGTGCGTTAGACGAATCTCAATTGGCTCTTATCGTCCTGAGAAAAGTCATGCGTAATCCGTTGGTTATGAGATGGATTGTGAGTGTAGGGTGGGTGTGGAATGGGTGTGAGTGTGTGGGTGTGGCTGTGAGTGTGCATGTGTGTGAGGTGTGGTTGTGGCTGTAGCTATGGCTGTCGGTATGGTTTGAATGTCTATTTTTATGGAAGCCACACCCACACATCCATCCACATCCTATTGACAA
>CAJNOL010004002.1:6000-18129 GCA_905250125.1 Rotaria sordida | reverse complement strand
TCAGCCCGTGCGCTATTGGTACGGGGTACGGTACGCTTGTGAGCATTGGTGCATCTAGTGTCACGAATGACGTTCGGCGTACCGTGGTGTACCGATGTGTTCGTCACTAGTACGCGTGACGTGATATCGCGTCCAGTAGAGAGGCCGTCTGTTCATATAAATGGTACCAACAACAAAGATGTATCTATAATTTATAACGGACATCCTTTTTGCAAATAGAATATTTAATTAGTTTTCTTTTATAATCTTTTTGTAGAATATATATTACAATATTTAATTTATTGTTTTATACTTTTTTAGAATATATATTAAAATATTAATTTATTTTTTTTATAATATTTTAGAATACATATTAAAATATTTAATTTAAAATATTTATTTAATTATTTTTATAACTTGGTTTTATAATATATATTAAAATATTTAATTTATTTTTTTTATATTTTTTTAGAATATATATCAAAAAATTTAGTTTATTTCAATATTTAATTTATTTCATTATTTAATTTAAAATATTTATTTATTTTTATAATTTTTTTTTAGAATATATATTAAAGTATTTAATTTTTTTTCATAATCTTTTAGGATATATATTAAAAAATTTAATTTATGTTTTTCTATAATTTTTTTTAGAATATGCATTAAAATATTTGTATTTTTATAATACTTTTACAGTTTATTTTTATTAACCTAATTATTCTAGATTTCTAGTTCATGCTGTATTTTAGACGAAATCAAGATGAAACTGATCAAGGAACTGCTTCTGTCATGGCTGAAATAAACAGCCAACATCGGTTCAATGATGAACAAGATGATGACGATGATTATTGATATTTTATCTATATGTTAACACCTATAATATTTACGCTATTTATTTATCTTATTAGTTACATATGAAATTCTGTTGCAGCTTTGTCAAAGCATAAATTTCATTTTTTGTATCATGAAATAGTAACTTTACGCTTATCCATCTTTACTTATCCACAAAATTTTAATTTTTCATATTTGCTTTCCTTATAGGAATTGTAAATTTCATGATAGATTTATGTGATACGAGATCTTGTCGTTTTTTTTTATGAAGCAACTGTTTAATTATTTTTCTTCTAATTGTTATTGTTATTGTCTACTCAGATGGTTTTATCCTGACAATCATTTGAAAGAAATAAAAGATTTTTTTTAACTACAAAAATTAAAAAAGGCTCTCATAAATAAACCAATGGTAAAATAGTAAAGAGCGAACGTCACTAGTGGTGCGCGCACACGTACGTACGCGTGACAATCCGTACGCGTACCGAGCGTCTCGCACGTCACGCGCACGTGTGACGTGTACGGTACGCGCACCAATGGCGTACGGGCTGACTTGGGATATTATAGGACTATAACCAAACGACTATAAACGAAACATGTATTTATTACGTCCGCTGACGATAACGTAATAAATATAGTCTTTCGTTTTTATCGTGAACATATTAATGTATCATTTTCAGACATAATATAAGAAAATTGGCAGTTTTAAGTAAACGTTAGATTCTGATGGCGCCCGTCTTCGATTTTTGTCTTAAAAAGTAAACAATAAGTGAATTATAGCATTCTATGCTGCTGATGCACCTGTTCTCACGCCACTTTTCTACATAATTACACGTTGAATAGAAAAATTTTTATGTTTGAGCTATAAAGATGATAAAAAAAATTTCATAGGATAATTCTTGTAGTGTAAGGCAAGAAATCATTAGATTTCATAGTTTATGTCATCATTTATGCGATCACCTGAGAATGCTGATATTTTGTTGTTTTTGAATAAAAACAGGTAAAAAGTTTTGTTTATTCAATGATATATATTTATATGAGTATTTATATTTTTGTTCTTTTTTATTGTTGTACTATTTGCACTTGTTTAAATAAATTTATGAAATTATAAATATATAGTTATATTCTTAAGATACACCAGATATCTAATTACTATCATTCTTGGTTATGTGATAAGTTGAAAACATATTACATCTCAATCTACGTTGTATAGTTGTTTATTTCCTTTTGCTTTTCATATTCATATGTATCATAACGCGTAAGAAACGTCTTATGTTCATTACGGCGCTATTTATAAGAATTCTTTTACGTTCTGCCGTTTCTTTTACGTCTATATCACGACTATTCTTTTTTTTGTTCTGTCGCAATTTACGACGAAATGAAAATGAAGGTATACCGCTTCTTACGTCTTACGGCCCATCACTATCTTTTGAGTATCATATATATACTAAATTAACTACATTAGAAAAATTTTTTTACAAAATAAAAAGATGTAAAGTAACCATCATTATGATTTTATTTATTAGGTTTACAACATTGAGCTAATTCACACATGTTTTGAACACAATATTTAAAGACAAAAAAAAAGAAACAGAACAATGAAATTGATGCTACTTTTTTCAATTGAATAATGTTTATAAATATGCAAATGTTTATATTGATAATTTGTACTATTATTGTCTATTCACTTTAAAGCTTCTCGAAATAAGTGAGTTCTGAAATAAAGAAACAAAAATAATAACACAAAATAAGAAAAAATATTTTTGCATTGCCGATTTAAAAAGTTCAAGCGAATCTCGTTTTTCTGATTCACGATTTGCATTGTTTTTTTTCATTGGAATTTTTTTAAATTTTGAAATACTATCAATACTACGTTTTACAATGATAATGTTGATGGCTTCAAAACCTCGTGAAGCTACGAAATAAAAAACATCTATACAGTTATAACTAATAGGAACAATAAAAATATAACTTACTCTTTACGTCAAGTGAAGTGAGCTCCACGCGTAAACTCCAAATTCGGAGCTCACTTACGCATCCATCTCTAAGCTGAAAAATTCTGCTATGTATTCTTTTATATATCAATAAAATTTATTTCGCCTGAAATCCTACAGTTCTCATCGAGTATGCTAGTAGCATCACCTCGGCTGCTAGTAGCATCACCTCGGCTGCTAGTAGCATCACCTCGGCTGCTAGTAGCATCACCTCGGCTGCTAGTAGCATCACCTCGGCTGCTAGTAGCATCGCCTAGGATGCTAGTAGCATCACCTAGGATGCCAGTAGCATCACCTAGGATGCTAGTAGCATCACTTGGGATACAATGGAGGTACCCTTGGGTCCTCCAGGCCTATATTATAGGGGTACTCTTGAATCCTCAAGTTCTTTTATTGGAGGATACCCGTGGGTCCTCAAGTCCTACTATTGACGGGTACCCTTATATACTCAGGTCCTATTCTATTGGGGACTACCCATGGCTCTTCAAGTCCTATTACTGTGGGTGCCTGAGGTGGTTCAGATTTTTTTCCCTTATTGTGAGAGAAAGTGATAGGCATGTTTGAGCGAAATTTAGGGTTATCGAGGGTGCTCTATCGAGTGATGGGTATATATGGGGGTCTCCATCCATGCCATCACCAAGAAATAGAATCCTGTCGTTTGATTGGTCCCAAAAATAGTCAAATCAGATTTCATGAGCCTTTTTTTCTCTTATTGTAAGGGCAACATATAGCTATGTGCGGGCCAACCATAGGGTTATCGTGGATGCTCTATCGATCGATGGGTATGTGTGGGGGTCCCCACCCATCCTATCACTGAGAAATAAGATCCTGGCACATGATTGGTCCAAAAATAGACCAATCAGATTTCAGAAGCCCTTTTTTCTCTTATTGTAAGGGCAACACTCAGCCATGTTCGGGCCAATGATAGAGTTATCGAAGATGCTCTATCGTTTTGATGGATATATGTATGGGCTCCAACTCAATGCAACACGGCGAAAATACAGCTTTGGCATTTGTCCTTGAGGATCCAAAGGTACCCCGCAATAATAAGACTAGGACATCTACGGGTACTCCCGTACTACAGAACTTGACGACCCGAGGGTGTCCCTATAGTGTGGGTCTTGAGGGCCCAGGGGTACGCCTCATTAAGAGGACTTAGTGACCCAAGGGTATCTCCACAGTATAGGGCATGAAGACCTAAGGGCACCCATAGTATGAGAGTTGAGGACCTAATGGTACACCTTATATTAGGCCCGTTCCCCGGGAACTAGTAACTGCCCTTTACCGTCCCCGGGTAACAGGAACTTTCCAACCCTAGCATTTCCTAGGACGCTGGCAGCATTTCGTGGGGTGCTATTAGCAACATAGATGCTGCTACTAGCTCCCCACGTAAAGATGCTAACATCTCAGATAATGCTACTAGCATCCCAGGTGATGGTAATAGCATTCCAGGTAATGCTACTAGCATCCCAGGTGATGGTAATAGCATTCCATGTGATGGCACTAGCATCGAAGGTGATGCTACTAGCACCCCAGGTAACGCTACTAGTTTCCCAGGTAACGCTACTAGCAACCCAAGCGATGCTACTAGCATCCTGGGTGACGCTACTAGCTTCCCTGGTAATGCTACTAGCATTACAGGTAATGCTACTAGCATCGCAGGTAATGCTACTAGCATCCCAGGTAATGCTACTAGCATCCCAGGTGAACCCTTAATTGAACTCGAAATGTTCAGTTTACACAGATCGGAGCTTAGTTTTGAAGCGTGACCTTTATAACTTGAACTGAGGTCAATGAGTAAAACGTGGAGGCGTAGGTGAGCTCCAAATTTGGAGTTTTCGCAGTTTGGAGCTCACTTTATTTGACCTACTTTTTATTATATCGAATGTACATAAATCAGAAATGAAAAAAGCTGGTTTATGTTCAACTTTTATTATTGAAATATCACGAGCAAATATATCTTGATGTGAGTTGTTATCAGTTCTAAATTAGATAGACCGTTTATGAATGATTATAATTAAAACTAACCTTCTGATAAAAGCATAATGTTTCATTTTATTAATACTAAAAACTTTACCAGGTATATCTTTTTCTATAATATGAAGTAAATGTATAAAGAAGATGTTAGATTTAAAAAACGTATTACCAATAACAGTAGAATTTGATGTAGTTTTTTCTGTTGAGATGCATGCCGTCGATGCTGATGTTTCCATTTTTTTTAGAAAATTCCAGAGTCAAATTTTTGGTTAATCTGAAATAAATTTATTAATGTTAAATTTATTTTGTTATTTAACTATTTTTTTTTATTATTGCTATACGATATACTAACAAGTAGCGCTCGTCTGTGGACTCGTTTAGCTCTTTCTCGTAGAAGTGCTGTTTCTAAACTGTTAACAAATTGCTTATTTACGTGGTTCCACTATTCGAAATCAGCACATTCACACTGCATTATTCTGCCAAGTGCATCTATCTACACGTTTGAGTTTAGCATTCTGAGCAGAAATTTGGGCTGATTGTTTTCCAACACTGATGAGATTAGTAAATTTTATTATCCGCTACTCTTGCCACCTAAATCTCATCATCGATGATAGTTTCTGGGTTTTACCTCGAATATCTGTGGCCAACTTTTTTTTATAAAATATTCATAGTTAGAACCAAGTCATAATTAATTACTATTTAATCGATGAAAACTGACTTCAGATTCTGATTCTCCGCTCTGAATTACCTTTTGGTCAAGTTTTATGGAAAAAATTAATAATTAATAATCAGTTAATTATTAATTAATTAATAAAAACTGACCTCAGATTTCGATTCCCCGCCCTTAATTACGTTTTGGCCAAGTTTTATGAAAAAAATTAATAACTAATAATTAATAATCAGTTAATTATTAATTATCAATTAATTAATAAAAACTGACCTCACATTCGGATTCCCCGCCCTCGATTACCCTTTGGTCAGGTTTTATGGAAAAAATAATTTCCTGCATTTTCATATTGTTCGACCATTCAGTGAAGTGTGGACATACAAGCAATCAAGCAAGCAGACAATTTATGTTTGCAAGACTCTTCTCTACGAGAAAGAGAATTAATAATCAGTTAATAATCAGTTAATAATTACTTAATAATAATTAACTAATTAATTAATTAAAACTGACATCAGATTTGAATTCCTCGACCCCGATTACTCTTTGGTCAAGTTTTGTAGCTAATATTAATAATTAATAATCAGTTAATAATTAGTTAATATTAATTAATTAATTAATTAAAACTAACATCAGATTTGAATTCCTCGACCCCGATTACCCTTCGGTCAACCCTTATGTTTTTTTGACACTGCGGACATACAAGCAAGCAATCAATCAAGCAAGCAGAGAATTTATGTTTGTAAGACTCTTCTCTACGAGAAAGAGAATACATATTGAGAAAAAACTGTTGATATACGAAACTCTTTTTTTTCAATTTTGAAATAGAATCTTGATTAATTTTTTGCAAAGGTTAATTTTTTTTGTTGTTTCTAATAGTTAAAAAAATTATTTATTATAAATTGAAAATATTACATGATAAAAAACATACTTTTAGTATTATTATTATTATTATTATTATTATTTTAATTTGTTTTTCTAATTTCAAGTAGTTCTTTGCGCAACTCGCTATATTCAAATACTAAGTTGGTACTGGACATCATAGCTATTGCTATATCTGTATTAGACATATTAATTGTTACACCAATAATATCAAGCAAGTGATAACGTATTTGATCGTTGACAAACAAAATAATGTTTTCTTCATCTGAATGTAATTATGTTTTTATTTTAAAATTATATATTTAAAAAAATAAAAATTCACAAAATATACCTTATTTAAGTACTATTGCAGTTGCAATGTGTAATGTAACATTAGCTTTCAAGACATGTCGATGGCATTTTTCGCAAAATAATAATGCTGCTGCACTTGTTACTTCATTTAAATTACCTTGACATGTTGAACACTTATATATTCGTTGAATTTCTCCCACTTCTTGTATAGTTGTTATGATTGTTTTTCGATCGTTTAAGTTCATACTCAATGTTTGTTCCACATCATGAACGTTAGGTGTTACTGACTGAGAAAAAAAAATAAACATTTTTTCTTATAAAATAAGCTATTAAATATAATTTTTGTTTACCGTGTTGGATAATGAAATACTTGTATCCACCGTAGTTGATAGCACATATGATCCATTTTAAAATTTTCTACGTATTTTAGTAACATCATATGTTTTTTCTATTTCAATTTCAGTTGGTAATTAAATTAATTGCTAATAAATAACATGTACCCGTTTCATCCCCAACTAATATAAATGTTGATGTACGTATTATTCCTTGACTTGTAAAGTTTTCTGATGGACGAATATCAATGATTGATATACGTATTGTATTTGATTCATTACTTGCTAATGCATTTCTTACAGATGTAATATTATTTAAAGACCCTTGAAGATAAAAATTAAGATTCATCAACTGATGTTTTGACCATGATTGCATACAAAAAGTTGATGTATCTAAATAAATTGTATGTTAAATATTATTTCGTTAATTATACCAAATAGTATAGATTTGTGTTTTTTATGACCTACATTTCAAATGTTTTTATCAATATATTAGTTACAAAATCTTATCGTAAACACTACGTTTTTCTTTTAATTTTTTTTGTTTAAAAAAAAATTAATCAAGTTCTTTTTTCAATGCTTATGATTGGATAAGGACTTTTTCAGTAGACTTTGTCTGTGTATGAATTTCATAGATTTTCTTTCGTATCTATTGAACTAAACACGTGTTTGTGCATCTAGTACGTATTTGTTTGTTTTTCTATTAAATATTTGTTAAAACTATCTTTCATGTAAAAATTTTTTTCGCTATATTAGTTCAATTTGCATTTCCATAACTCAATATTTACAATATGCTACACTTACTATTATTGTTTTCAAGTGATCCCCATAACTTTATAATAGTTTTATTTTTTAATGAATTGCTCAAAGCTAAACCAAGTGGTGTTGACAGAATACCAGGTACACCACTAAAAACCCAACCATCAATTACTTCATTATTTTCAGTTAACAACGTGAACTTGACGAAAATTTTTTTTTTTATTTTCGTTTGAAACATTTGTGGTGTAGCCTATTATTGTATCATTATTTGAATAATTAGTAGCCATTATTTTGACTAAAAAAAGATTGTTATTTATTATTTAAATTTTAAACTTAATTGGAACTATATTATTTGTCTTCGAAGCAATAAGAAAGCAGATGTTTTAAGTAATTTATTATATAACAGAATGCAATATTTTTTGTTGTTTCAGATTTGTAAATCAATGTTTAAGTATTTTTCTTAACTAGCAAGTTTTATTTTGCAAAACATGGCAGATTTAGAAAGCGAATTTAGGAAAAAATATTTGTTTCTTAAAATTCCACTCTTCATTTATTATTTAACGGGTGGATCGAAAGTTTTCGCACAAAATGTTTGTTCATTTTTGGCCTGCTTGAAAGTATTTCAGATGAGTCAAAAGCTATGGGTTAAGACCAGAATTTTGTGCTCTCTCCGAATATGTGCTCATAAATTTTGTGTCTGTTTTTGCTTGAGAGTAATAAGGAAATCTTGGAAAGGCCTAAAAAATTAGTTTGGACGAAAAATTTTTCCGTACATTTTCGTATTTTCAGTATTGGGATCCGAAACCAAAAGTTGGAACTTTTGTTGATATATCAGCTTGTAGAGCAAAATCTGCTCTACAAAATGGACTATTTGAGTTTCTTTTTGTCTTCAGATAAGGCATCTAAATTTTCGTTTTCCTATCACCCTCATTTTTGAAGAATCGATTTTTTGACGAAAGGGCGTTTTACATCGAAAGTAGCTCCCGAGAAAATGCTAATAGCTTCACTTGGGTATAAGCTACGGCTTAGTTTGATATCACATTTTGTAAAGAAGTGTCCACTCTACAAAATTACCGACTCTGACAATTTTTAGCACCTTCGCAAAGAGACTTATGAGGGTTAGCAAAAACCTGTTTGTTCGCCGTCCAAACCAATTTTTTAGGCCTTTCCAAGATTTCCTCATTACTCTCGAGCAAAAACAGACACAAAATTTATGAGCACATATTCGGAAAGAGCACAAAATTCTGGTCTTAACCCATAGTTTTTGACTCATCTGAAATACTTTCAAGCAGGCCAAAAATGAACAAACATTTTGTGCGAAAACTTTCGATCCACCCGTTATTACTTTGAGCAGTTTTTTTTATTAGAATAATGTTTTTTGGTTACAGTGAAAATACGTTTTTTGTGAAATTTTCTATTTTTCTGTAAGGATAAAAATTGGCAATTGGATCGATTGTTTCTGTTTTATATTATAAAAATGTTTTCTTATTTTGGACCTTATATGTTTACGTGCAGAAACATAGTTTCAAAGAACAAAAACATTTGTATAGAGTTTATTTTTGTGGATGATATACTTTAAGGGTTGCATAGAGTAAAAAAAAATAGGCAAATATTTTTTAGAGTTATTGTTTCGTTTTTCTGAAGAATATATGCAAGGATGGTTTGAATTTTTTTGCGAAGAGGATATGTTTTGTGTAGGAATGTATTGGTAGATCTTCAATATCAAAGAAAAATATTTAGTAAGCTCTATTAAACTTAGGTCGAAGGTCTTTTAGAAAACATATTATTGGTTGAAGCTATAGCATTGATCTTGAAACTATTAACGAAAATGTTAGAAGTGAAGGAAAAATATTACTTGCTTGTTGTATTGAGTATAGAAATTCACGATGAAATATTTAACAATTTGTGCAACTTGCAAGTGTTATTTGATCAAATGACATGATGAGAATAATTAATTAGAAGAAATCTAACAATTTCAATTTGTATTGGCGCGTACATGAAACACTTATATATATTTTGAGACAATGGATTGAAAGCAACTATTACGTTGATCTACTTTTTCCATATGTACATCATATGGACATTGTCAAATTAACGGAGGAACGAAAAAAAAACGAAAAGAAAAGAAAAAAGAATGCATCGGACAAAGATGGAAAACGACAAATCTTAATTCCTTCCAATCTCTCTGTCTTTGGATTCGTTATTTTTTTTTCTTTTTCGTTCTTTTTTTCGTTCCTTCGATAATTTGACAAAGTCCATATGATTTACATATGGAAGAAATAGATCAACATAAGAATCGTATTCAATATATTGTTTCAAGAAGATGTTATTCAACATAGAAACCTAGCCGTATTATAAAATCAAATGAAGGAGGAAATATTATGCTTAATAAGAAAAAACATCAATCATCTGTCTAATGGAAAAACATTATTTGGTTTCATATGATGTTGAAATGATACATTTACCGAACGAAAAAGTGCAGCTAATGAGTTAATAATGATTAATCGTATATTTTGTTCATGACTAAGTAATGAGATAGTCGATCAACAAGTGTAATTTATATATAATCTTAATAGAATTAAAGAACGATACTTTATTGTAGGATAATAAAAAATATATTTTAGTAGGTTATAATTTTTTTTGATTTGAGAATCTGTATTGATATAGACTACCTCTATTAGAAAAGCTCAATAAAAATAAAATATACAAAAAAACAATGGACTGGCATCTTGTCCTCAAGACCGAAATGTTCATTGAACTTCTAGTAATACTTCAATACACAGTATTTTTTTTAACCTCCAGTTTCATCACTCAATCCAGTTATTTGATCAAGACAAATTGTACTGTCAGGTGTTCAATCAATGATTGGATGTAATTAACAACGTTTAAAAAATTTTATTTTTCAATTGTGAATATTTCATTTTTTTATTAGTGAATACATAAATATCATCCTTGAATCAGCTGACATAAATGAAACGGAAATACAAAAACAGACATAATAAAAATCATTGCTATGAGGACTCTATTAATAGATAACAATGTGTTTATAAAAAACAACCTTATTGATTGGTTATTCAGTCGTCTATGTTATGCAAGAGGGAAAAAGCAGATTCCAAGATTCTGAAAGATTTCCAAAGATTTCTACAGATTTCTACAGATTTCTAAAGATTTCTAAAGATTTCTAGAGATTTCCAAAGATTTCTTAAGATTTCTAGAGATTTCTAAAGATTTCTAGAGATTTCTAAAGATTTCTAAAGATTTCTAAAGATTCCCAAAGATTTCTAAAGACTTTCAAAGACTCCAATTAAAGAAAATCTGCGTGCTCTAATAAATCTCTCTTTGAGAACTTGCTTAGTCTCATTTTATATGCGTTGTTATATGACTTAATCCGTCCACTGCAGAGAGAGTCGTTTAAGATAAAATGAATTTGTGACAAGGGGGTAAAAGCGGGTTTTTTTGGATTTTAAATCCGAACAAATCCAAAAAAACCTGAGAAAATCTGAAAAAATCCCAAAAATTCCAACAAATCTGAAAAAATCTGAAAAAAATCCAAAAAACCCAAAATCTAAAGTAGTCTTCAACAACATACTCTGATCATATTTTCACGTGCGTCGGACATAGATAACCAGTTTTAAAGGCTGCTACACATATGAGAAAAGGTCCCTAGTCGACAGTCCCCAAATGAATCAATGGAGAGTCCCAAACTCCCCTCGATCCCTGGGGGAGTACCTGTCGTGATTCCCCGGAGATTTCGAGGGACACTTTATAATGAGATTTCACTAGGGGTAGATATTATGATAAAAACGTCGTATACGATCGTTTACAGTCGTCGTAAGCCTCATGGTATATTTCTGGGGAGTCTCTGCAAATCCTCAGGGACTCCCACGTAAATCCGCGGAGAGTTCTTGACTGCCTCGTAAATTCCCGGGGTCTTCCTGTCGTGAGTCCCCGGGGATTTTTCTTGGGGACTCCCCGGAGATTCGTAAAGGGTTTCTCGATTAGGGAATAAATTCACAAGTTCCACATCCCTATAAGCACAATGGAAATCCTTGAAATCCAAGCAGCACCATGAGAATCCCGGGAAAACGATGCATTCTATAGGAAACCCATAAGTTCTAATGACGAATTCTATGGAAGTGCCATAAGTCCTCAATGCCTATCCTATGAGAGTATCTATAAGTTATCATCGCCTATCATATGGGCACCCATAACTCCACAAGACCTATCCTATGGAAGTACACATAAGTCCTCAAAGCCTATATTATGGGTTATCGATCAATGCTTTAGGGAAATCCTATGAGTGTACTCATAAGCCATGATCGCCTATCCTATATAATATCCACAATTCCTTAAGGCCTATCCTATGACGGGTACCCATAAGTCCTCATGACCTGTCCTACGGAAATACAATAAGTCCTCATGA
>CAJNOL010004001.1:0-18133 GCA_905250125.1 Rotaria sordida | reverse complement strand
TCTAGTAAATTTACATACTGAACAAAATGTGATTCAAAAGTTTCGACCTCTTTCAGTAAATTGATGATATCTATAACGAACCTATGTATACTTAAATGATCGAAATATATGATTTTGTAGAGGAAGCTTAGAACTATCATCTGAAAAGAAAGACACTTCGAAATACATAAATCTAGTCCAATGTTATAATTACTTTACTAGTCTTGAGTGAATGTATTTATCTTACACTTTTGAAAAAAAACTTTTTCATGATAGCTGTATGACTTTTGTTCGCGTGGATTTTATATAATACTTATCATTTTAATGGAATAACATTCATCATATTTGCAGGCTATGATTGCAGTTTTGTAACACGACTCATATTGTTGAAGTCTTTCATATTGGCAGTCTTATTCGATGAAGTTTTCTGTTTCCAATTTATTCTTTTTAATATGTCAATTACTTGGATTTATCACTCTGACAGTTTTATTCAAAAAAGCTGCAATATGCATGCATCTCAAAGCCAAATAGATGAAGTATGGTCAATATAAAACTTATGAGGTATCATTCAATGAGATCTAAGTAAATAAGAAAATATCATACAAAAAAATTATTGATAAATAGAAAAAATATGAGGAAATGATCAAAAGCATTCTAAAAAGGTCGAAAACAAAGTCAATACATGAGAAAATTTGATTACTGATATTTATAAGATGCAGCTTATGCAAAAGTCGAGCAGAAGTTAGATTTTGTTGGATTATATATCAGTGGATAGAGCTTGTGAAGCTGATTCAGAATATATAGTTTTTACTTTTTTAAAGCGCACTTCAGACAAAAAATTTAAAGAAAACAAAGTTCCTTAACAGGAGCAAAAAATAGCAGTTTTTCATAACGATTATGGATTATTCTTTGCTGAAACTGTTTTATTTGAATTCAACATAAAAACTGTGGTAGTTAGATGATTTTGACGAGCTTTGATAGTTGTAGTCCGATTTGACTAGTTTCACAAGACTCACTGTCGATCAGACTAATTCATTCAGCTTGCTAATCCATCTCGTTTTTTACAATAAGAGCAAAACTCAGTTCTCATATTCTTTTCGAACCATCAGGTGACAGAGAAAACAGTTACATATGCTTGTAATAGAGTATTTTAGCATTGTTAAGAAAATCCACTTTTTCTACAGTAATGGCAAAACGCCTTAAAATGGGGTCATATTTTCAAATCTCATCTGCAAAAACTTATTTAGATCTTTTATTGAAATTTTTGAAAAATCTTTTTTAAAAAATGTAAAATGAAAGTATTCATTCATAATTAGTAACCTAACCATAACATTGGACTACATTTATGTATTTTGAAGTGTCTTTTTTCTCGGGTGATAGCTCTAATCTTCCTCTAAAAAATTATACTTAGGATTAACCAAGAGTTCTTAGAACGGCGTTTAAAGGATCTTGACGGATAAGATAATCTATTCAGAAATGAAGAACCACATATACCACGTTGTAGAGCTTTTTGAGGCGCGTCAAATGGCATATAGTAAATCCTGTTTTCATAGGACTTTGAAGGACCTAGAGTCAATTTACTGATAGACGTTTGCACATCCACACCCAAGCATGATAAGTTTCTGAATATTGTAGTCCTTGATATTAGTTGAAAGTATTTGTAAAAGATTTTTTCTTACATACGATTCTGTAGAGTTTTGACGGGCTACAACCTCCTATATGTAACATCTCCAATCATTTTGTCAGTGTCGGTATGGGTTGGTGTGAGTATGAGTGTATAGTCATCTATCAGTAAATTGACTCTAGATCCTTCAAAGTCCTATGAAAATAAGATTTACTGTATACCGTTCGACACGACTCAAAAAGCTCTAGAACATGGTATATTTCAGAGTTGTAACCGGTAGGCTTTTTTCCTTACTGGTACCGGTACCGATCTAACTGATCAGACCGGACCGGACCGGACCGGCCAGTATACTGGTATAAATTATTCTTCTGTTTTCTGATCTTATAGCACCCAAATCAACATCTAGATGAGTCATATATTCCTTCTAATCACTACAGCTATGATATAAAAGTACTATTTCGCCACTGCAGTGCTTTTTACTATTTGCTTTCATATGTTTTCTGTTTCTCGACATCTATTGGCGAGCACAAAAGTTCACATGACCATAAATTTTATGTTAATTTTGCACTTTGATTAACTATTTATCAAATATGGGCTCTATTTATTGTTCGTATGCTTAATCTACCTCATGTGCTATACACGCTTTGTCATCTTTCGTGTCTGTGAGGACTATATGCAATAAATAGTAGGAAATATAAATCCATGATAAACTACGAGGCTAAACAATTAATCACTTGATTTTATTTGAACAACACTCATGTGGCTCAGGAAACGGCATTTTGTCGTTTACAACAGTTCTTATTGGCCAAAACTACCGTTTACCATACCTAAATGTCGTTTCAGAACAGAAAATAGCTGGAAATTGAACTTCGTAAAGGCTACGGACACGTTTTTGTATGCATTCGAGCTTATATACACTTAATAACATTTCTGTACTGTTTACGAAGGTCAATATCCAGGTATTTTCTTTCCTGAAACGACGTTTAGGTATGATAAACGGTAGTTTTGGCCAATAAAAACTATTTTAAATGATAAAATGTCGTTTCTTAAACTATATAGACAGAACGTCGTACCCACATGGATTGGATAAATATAAAAACATCAATGACAAATTTTGACTCAATAGGATAGTTTGATACAATTTATTTACCAAAATAGTCTTCGATATTAGTAAAAAGTTTTTGACATTCGAAGAAAACCACCTTTTTGATCATTTTTTCGGAAAAAAATAGGAAAAAATTCAAAAAAAATTCAGACCGAGCCGGTAAAGAAAAAGTTGATTCTGTCGGCCAGTTAGGATTCTTCTACCGGACCGGACCGGCCGGTCGGTCTGCCGGTCCGGTTACAACTTTGGTATAGGACTTTTCCCTACTACTGTATATATTCTGATAGAGCATGGTATTCTTGATCACCCTATTTGTTAGTCTTATGTCTTAACTCTATATCTTATAGAATAATTCTCGTATTATGTGAACAGTCCGTTTGATGAATTAAAGGAGATACTCACTTTTTACAACTTAAGTAATTTTAGGGTTACCTTTTGGAGATGTTTGTCATCTACATTCTTGTTTTTTCACCTTATTCTTGTTCTGCGAGAATATATTTTACATGAACACATCCAATTCCGTGGATAATATTATTAACACATGCGTAAATCATATGATCATTCCGTAGCTTCTCAACAGAAATACTTTTTCAAACAATATTTAGCTACTTAATATTGAAATAGCAGAATTGTGTTGTAACAAGTCTTCGTTTATAGCATTATTTCATGTATCTAGCCATTTAAAACCTAGCGCTATTTACAAATTATTATAACTATTCGCAAGATTTTATACAGCTACTATCTTGATAATTTAAAAGATTTGATAGATATTTGAACAAATCTACACACCTATTATATGATTCAAATATCTTTTCCTTTTTTTTTCGTTATGTTCTATTTTTTCTGTACTACCATTCAATATGATTCTATTTCAACAAAAGCGTCATTTGAAGAACCAATTTTAACTCCTTTTCTTATCATGTAATAAAAAAATCACGATGCAAGAACAACAATTTGCGACTCCACCGAAAAACTAAAAATTGATAATATTTTTCTTTTCCTATTTATTAATGAATACCAGATTTTTCCATTCCTTCTTCCAAACCGAAAGGTAATTCAAAAGTACTTCCCAAGGTAAAGTCATGTGGACTAAATGATAGAGATGAGTCATAATCAGATCTCAGGAATGTTCTTATTATCAAACGAACTGTTTGCAAAAAACCGGTTATCTATAGGCTACCAAGCCACGAATAATCAATTTTCAAAAGAATTTACTTGATGCCATATGTCCTCATATTTAAATTTCAACAGCACTCATTTTTTTCTTTCTCGTCATAGTTGATGAGAGCTTGACTAGTTACGTGAGAGAAAAAAACTAATATCATACAAATTTAAAACCAATTTCTCCATAGTCAAAATATTGTCCCTCTAATACTCATACCACGGTCGAAGATTCAATATTCCCCTGTTTCTCGTGTGACTCATCGGATAGTATCAAACCGTAATAGAAAGAATTTTGTTATACAAATTTCAACGCATGACTGTATGACATAGACTTTAAACACTTTTGAATCAACCATATGAATTCATGCATAGGGTCCGGAATTAATGTCTCAATATAATTGTTTTCATAATGTGAGCATTCGTTTAATCTGAATATAATCAATCTCTTTAATTTACAATGGATCAATTTCCTTGAAAGTATTGTTTAAATAAGAAAGCTTATTTACTAAATATACCTTTGGATTGAAAACATTAGCAATTCAGGATTTTTTTTACCCTTTGCTCAAAATAAACCAGTTCAAATGAAGAAGTAACTGCGTATTTAAAAAACATCTACACTTGTTTATTTAGCACTGACAACACACCAAACTGAATTGTAAAACATTTTTCTCCTTGCTCGAATTATGTCAAGTACAATTGATCGGTAAGTATTTCTTAACAACTCTTTTGTTGCCTTAGTACCAGTAGATATTATAAAATGAATCTTTCAGAAAATTTTCTCTGTTTTTAATTTCTGCCTGAATATTACGTAGCTATCGATGACTATTGAGTAGCCATGAATCTTGATTAAACGCTGATTAAGTTCTGCTGGAGCTTAAATAGCTAGATAGTTAGACAATTCGAAAAATAAATAAATAGCTATAATAAATATTAAGTAGTTATAGAATTAGGGATAGCAGAAAGAAAGAATAAATAAATAAGTCTTGATCAAAACACGTTACATCTGTAGAACGCTCTTAAACGCTAGTTTTCGCTTTGTTCGTCTTTCGTTTTCTATTACAAAAATTGTATCTCTTTTGAGAATGAACCATACTTCTCACCTACGCTTTCATTTTCTTGATTTACATTTGCTGCTCTGCTTAGTGTAACCACTGTAAAATGTTTTAACAGCAGCTTGCAATCGCACTACTTACTCTCCTGCCATTGTTCCTTTTCTTCTTGTGTGTCAGGTGCTCAAGCGAGAAGCATATGAAAAGTGTAAAATAAATAGAAAATATTCTTGTATAATTATATATAAATATATATGACAGGACTTATTCTGCATTATTCGAAGAAAAGATAGTATAACGGCTATTATTCATCACACAAAAAGAATGAAATACAAAGAAACGAAAATGAGTTTACGACTGAGATTCGATCACAGGTGGTATCCGCAACTTGTAATTAGCCAGATGTTTTTACCAACTAAGGTATGGAGACACAGTCTTAATTCAAACTTAGATTCAATGAAAACATTTATTTTAATCTGTTTGATTGATGAATAACATCGGCTATACCATTTTGTATTCGAATAATGAATTAAAACAAGTCCTGCTGTATGTATTTATATATAACTATATATGATTTAATTCAACGACAATAGATAAGCATAGTTCAAATCCTCGATTATCAAGGTCGATTTGAGTAAGTCTTCATTCAATGAAGTTTCTAGTCGTAATATTACTAGAAAAGTTTAAATAAATGTTCACATTCTATTTGAATTTGAATTAAGACTGTGTCTCGATAGCTTAGTTGGTAAAAGGGTCTGGCTAGTTACCAACTGTGATAGCACCTGGGTTTGAATCCTAGTCGAGACTCATTTTGTTTTCTTTGTGTTTCATTTCTCCCAAATGATGAATAATAGCCATTCTATCGTCTTTCATTTGAATAATAAATAAAAAGCTTGTTAGTGCAATCCTTTCGGGGCTTAAACGGGGAACTCACGTATGCTCTCTAGCCTCATTAAACTAACACAAAATATGTAAAATGAGAAACCTCTCGTAGACTATTAGTTATTTTGTAGAATAATCGAAAATCAGACTAAGAATCTTTCTAATTTCTACATTTCGAACAGAATTTTTTTTTCTACAGGCGCCCAGCAACGTAACTAGGATTTTTAGGCCAATGGATAAACTTCTCTTGTGTCGAAAAAAATCAATGAGCGATATGGGCGAGGTTTTTATTAATAGGCCAAAACTTTTTTGACCCAACAAAGTACTAATACCATAAAAAAACATGCATAAGTTAGTGTTGAGAAGTCTTCAAATATGTATCTGTGGAGCACATATGAACATTTTCCCTACGAGCTACGTCATTTCACATATTGGTCTTTTCCTTTATGTTTCCACGTATACGTCTTTGGATTTTTTTCTTTCTCTTCTATGCGTCACTATATATATATATATCTAAACATATATATGTTCTTGTGTGTGTTCTCTTTTCTGTGATTTACCCTTCTCTACCTTTACGTGGTTAGTGTTTTCTCAATAAAACCGCACTCATATTCACTCAAACTTACAGTTAAAATCAGGATTGTCAGATCTTTTAAAAAGTCAGAAAAATTTATGAAATTTGAACATTTTTCCGATTTTTTCCTGATCTTCCGATTTATTACCAAATTCCAAAAGTTTTTAGGTGGTGGCTTTACTAGGGAAATTAATTACAAGTATAATCCATTAATATTATAGGTTCGTATTTCGCTATCTTCTTTCCTTTCTTAATCTTTTGTAGTTTCTGAGTTCTGCAGTCACTGACAAGTGCTTTAATATATCAGTAAATTTTTGCGTTGCTGAACTTAAGAATGAATGCTAATTGTTTTTTTTGAACGATTTTGTAAACATATTTTAGCTCAAAAACATTTATTAAAGAAATTTTGAACAAAGGTAAACCCGAAAAATAACACGGAATTTATATTCTATAACCCTCATTATTTTTCGTAAGATTTTTTGATTTGCAGTGTTTATACTTATGATTTGTTTGCGCATATTTTTCGTGAACAGAGTTTTAGTTTTTGTAAAAGAATCCAACACTAGGTGTCTTTTCCTGACTTTTTTTTTTGTATTAACTAACAATTGAAGATCATGCTACAGTAAATTAAGGAGATTCATCATAATCGCATCAAATGAATGCTCTCACATACGGAACAATTAGTTTAAAACATTAGCTACCAATAGTGTACACAGACAGAATTGTTTAAATTTTAAAATATTTACAGTTTGCCATGTACCCACAATACGAAATTTCATCAACCTTTAATTTTCTTTTTTCATCATCGTTGGATGGAACACGACTATTTACCTAGGAAGAAGCAATATTACACACATTCAAAAGCAATTTGACAGCAATTGAAATTTTTTGTTTATTACCCTTATAACTAAAAAAAATTTGTCTTAGACTTCGTTGAATTTGCTTTTTAATATGCATGATATTGTTTTTTCTTATGTAAATCGTCGTGCCCCATCCAACCATGATGAAAAAAGAAAACTAAGCGTTGACGAAATTTAGTAGTGAGGGTACATAACAAGCTGTAAACTTCTTCTCGGTGTGTGCGTACGCTACTGACAGCTCATATTTTTAATTAGTTGGTTTGATAGTGAGAGTCTTCATTTAATCCAACTATGATCAATCTCTTTAGCTTACAGTATATGATCTTTTACTCTAAGCTATATAATGGTTGTGTTGTTTTTCTTTACTATGAAATGCTTTTAAAAACAAAGTATGAGCCGATAAACAAAAAAAAACGTGAAGCCTCTTGTGCAAGTATGTCAACATGATAGTCCTTGATGTGCAAAAAGTTACTCTTTCTGATTAGTTTCCGATTTCGAAAAAAAAATCTGATTTTTTTCTGATTTTGAAAATAAGAATTTCTGATTTTTAAGTTTTTCATCTAGCAACTCTGGTGAAAATACCAGAAGCAATTCTGTTCTTCTTGTTTTCTTCATTCTTCATAGAAAGAATAAGCAAAAAGTGCATGTGTAATTCAGATGGAAGGAAAAAAATAGAGTTACTATCTAATTCAAAAATCAATCAACAATTCTGAAAAAATTAAGATTTCAATGGGCAAAAATGTACTAATAAAAATTACAATGGACAAATCTTCAAATGAAACGGGTAATTGCCCATTTGCCCCTCTCTTGGCTACGCCGCTGTCTATCAGATCTATTACGACCTAATATAATATATGTAGAAGAAAATGTATCAGCACATTTAGAAAAGTAAATTAACTCATTGATCATATAAAACAAAACAATAAATTAAGTTGAGTAAAGATGTCCATTTTATTACTGTATAAGTATCATATGAATAAGAATAAATGGACAATTATATAACAAATAAAATTAAAAACAGCTAAAATTGTGATATAATTATTTTTCTAAATGTGCTGACACATTTTCTTCTACATATATATATTATATTAGTTCGTAACAGATCTGATATAGATATGTGTATAGTTGATGTTGGTCGTTTTTTCGTCTGATGATGGTATATATGTAATAGATACTGAAATATCACATGTTATATTGTATCAAAACTTTCAGTTGTGTTTTTATTTTTATTTTTTATTTTTTTATATAATTGTCCATTTATTCTTATTCTTAATGTGTTTTTCTGTTTGGGTTTTTTTTGATCAAGTTTATTCAAACGAAGGAGAAAGTGTCTTTTGGCGTTCGATCTGACGAAGAAAAAGTGCTGCGTGTGCATCGGTAAAATTTACTTTTCACTTATAAATTTTGCTTTCCTCTTGCTCTCTCAATCGTGTTACTGATTATTACGTCCCATATTGATTTACATTTTTCGCCTTTTGCAGATAAAAATACATCGTTCTGTCGCACCAAACAATACGTTTTCATTTCATGCTTTTAACAATCACTGCGGAACAGATATCGCCAAGTTTTGCTTTGGACGTAACCACTATTGACATCGTGAGTTTTTGATATATTCTCTGCTCTTTTTCATAATAGATTTTTATTGAACAGAATGTTGACGCAAGTCCACAGTTAATTGAAACAAAGCAAGAAATTCGTGATAAGTTAATTCAGGATCTAGTTGAAATTGAAACCATCTTTTAAAAAGTTCAGTTGAAGAAGAGTTTTATCATTGACAATAGCAATTCCATTACTCAATAAAATATGTCAAGACACACGCCACAAAGAAGGTGTTAAATCGGTAATAATGATAGACTAGATGGTTTTCAATAGTCGTGATATGTCAAGATCGATAATTGGCCACAACAATATAGTGAATGGACGGTGATTCATAATATGAATGATTTACTTATTTATGTATTTCTAAAATCAAGGGAACCTAGAAATGTTGAGGATCGGGATGTGGGTATGATAGAAGAGAAGATCACTCCTACAGTCGCATCCTCGAGTCTTTAAGCTATGATGATCTTAGAAATATACCGCTAAATGAGCCATTAACATAATTAGTAGTTTTTCGATTGCAGCACCACTCGGGTTAAATCTCAATTACTTCATGCCTCCAACATCATAAAACAACAGAAGCTGATATATACCTGTGTTACAAAACAAGAAGGCTACAGTTATTATATAGAATAGTCATTGGTTTTTTTTTTCATTGTCTTGACTAGTCCACTTTTATCACATATAATCTATATCGAATTCTAACATGCATATTACGTGATCGAATTCTTCGGATGTGAACCGTTTATCACGATAAGCGCATCTCGAGATTTCACTCAGCCACGCAAAACTCAAATAAAGTCCCATATCAACTGTAACAATTTAAAAACAGATGGATCTGTTAGTTTTCATGACTAATAAAAATAAATTTTCGGCGCATATGAGAACATTTCGATGTAGTTACGTCTCTGTGTGAGAAACTTAAGACGATACATACTAATATGATGTTTTTGTTATCAGTAGATATGTGTAGAGAGAATTCCTTTTTAATTTCTTCGAGTAGTCTAGAATATAGAAGACAGAATTAAGAGAACTACACAGTCACCACTCTGAAGAGGAAAAGATACGTGTTCGCACTCTATCAGCATTCATAGTACATTTTTTAGTTTTACTTTTTTAATGAAAATGCTCGAGTCTCATTCTTGACAACCAACACAAAACCATCATATTGTGTGATCATTGTGTTCCGCAAAGTTGCAAAACACATATTCAAGAAAATATGCATGATCATTTTGTTGTATTGATCATGCGCCCTCGAGCTTGTCATGAATAGTTAAGAAAGCAAACAATGAGGTCGAGAGAAAATATCATCATCAGCATCTTACCAATCAAGAAACAATGTTGTAGAATAAAGCATAGCTTATAGAATGCCGACAATATGTGAATACTTTACAACCATCAGTATTTTTGCCCTTTTTATTAATCATTCGGTGGACATCGAAAGCTGCTATACAGATTTTGTGAAGAATCAAGTTTTATGATTCCCGAACGAATTCCAGGTGAGGATGTGAGTGTGAGCAGGTGGATCTTCTCGTTATTCACACTCTTACTGACTCATACAATCATCCTGAAAATGATCATTGAGTTAGTCTTTCTCAAAACGCACGACATTGTATCGGTTTATCTACAGAAGCATCGTCTGTATTTTTTGTTAAATGTGTTCTCAAACAGGACTCATCGAACACTAACTTTATTTGAGCAGAATAAAAGAATACGAAAGCACGTCGAAATTAGGAATTTTCCAGAATAAGATCAATCTCGGATGAAGGTGTGGATATATAAGGGTCTTTTCTTTACCATCACCCATGGATCCACTCATTCTTGAATGATGATATTGAACAGAGAATAGACATCAATTTTTCTGATGCCATTGAAACATTTTCTAACTGTTAATAGAGAAAATCCAACGTCAATTAATTCATCAATAAGAGGTAATCGGTGCCGTTGTGAAAAATGAATAAATGTGAAATTTTGTTTAGGGACAATAGATAGTTTAGTTTATAGAGAATTATATGAGACACTTTTCTAAAGAAAGTTTCTCTTGCATTGAACGGCTTCTGAGAAATATGCTACAAACAGAGAGGTTCATACTTCACCACGTATTAGACATGGCGCAGCCAATAGTGACAAATGACTTCTTATTTTTTATTCTTTATCAGACTTGCTCCGTTGGATTTTTATACCAATTGTTTTAATTTCTGTTGAGCACAGGGGATCAATTGAAGTTGTTAGAAAACAACGCAAGTGAACGAACCAGAAGAAATCTTTGTTTTGATCTCAATTTTCTTTCTCGATGCTGACATTCGTGCGGAATAAATCTCTGTTATTCGTTCTTACGTTCTCTTATTTTTGGATTTTACGCCAATGACAGTTTCCTTTCATAGGTGTTGGAGTTCCGAAAAAACAAAGGTAGTAAGAAATTACATAAAGGAATGAGCAAAAGACGCAAAATAACCTTCACTTTTTATTTCCCTTATCTTTTGTAGGTAGATGTTAACAGTAAAAATAGTTAAGGTGTACTTTCATTGTTGCATTTTCTATCTCTTTGGTGTACAGCTCATTGATTACTCCAATGGTGTCATGAAGTGATCAAGATGAGGTCATTAGTCTAAGTTTGCCAAAGGAAGATTGTGATTTCCTCTGAACAGGAAGAGTCACTCTCCCACTCTTCTGCAGTCACGACATTTCTGAGTTTCACTCCTAGGGGCAAGGAACCAGTATGGAGAACACAAGAAACTTGAGGATTTCATTAAATAATTAACATCCGTGTATGTAAACCTGGTGAAACACTGATATTTAGTAGTAAAATAACACTAATTATATTTTATCTGCATCGCTCTATATAATAATGACCGAATTATAAGCGGAGTCAAGGCTCAATCTACGGTAATCGCTACTGTGATTTATTCTGTTCTTTTTCATACATGATCGAATATTGATTTGCAGAGTGGAGACATGCATTTCTGTCTTCGTCGATTGATTTTCTGCAGAAACAGCTATCGATGAATAATTGTGAAATTTTAAAAAACAGTTTGGTTCTTCTTCAACGTCCACGCATCTTAAATCACATATATATATAATCAAATCACATGCTGTGCTGTGTGAGGATAATGTATAAATAATCACGATGACGAGTAGAATTTTTTGCATTCCGTCTTTTTAGAAGTAAGATCTCCCTCCAGTTATATTAGCAGCAAGTGCTGCTGTTCGAATTTCAACTATCATCTTAGATTAGTCTTGTGTTCAACATCTCTATCCTAAGTTACCTTCATACTAATCAATCATTCATTATTTACACATGTTTCGTGCACAAAGGTCATCAATTACTATGAACACTTTGTGTTTAAGTGCTTGCTACAGAACTTGGTTAAATTTCAACAAGTCATCAAGTGCTTGAAACAAATAGATTGATTAGGACAGCATCGAATGATAACCTATGTTGTTGACAGGGAGCAGAATTTGTATCCATTTTCAGATGGCACATCACAATGATTTCGACAGCGAAAGTACTGTGATTCGACATACGACCAACTCCGCCGAAGTAGCTATCGGTGCTGGCCCCTTGGATCGAAAGTCTAACGACTATGTATCCTATCCTCATAAAAATCTCAATGATCCATTGGATGAACCTCATCAACAAGGTTAGTGCACATGTTCCTAATCTCATCTGTATCTCATTTGATTGGTTTTTGACAGCCAACACGTTTCCTGTCGCCCATATATATGATCAAGATGGCTGGGCATTTGTACCTAATATTCCAATTCATATCTTATCAATAGTTGCCGAACGAACTAGCACTACCTCTGCCAAGTTTCGTAATCTTCATTTGTGAATATTTTCTTGTTGATAAACCAACAAATCGAACTGATCTATTTTGTTTGATATAGATATCGAGTCACTATTCGGCATGGTCATTTTGAATGGAGGATCTGCAAACTGTATCAACATTTCAATGGTTTACACAATGCGCTCACAAAACTTATTGAATTCAAGACGAGAGATTCGAACAATGCTTTAAACAAGTAAGATAAGACGATCGAAGAGAGAAATGAGAAATATGTATTGATTTTTTTTACGAGCCGAACTCAGAATAACGTTCATTTCTCGAACGTGCGTCAGTAGTTGATGAAATGACATGAACTGAAGCAGCTTATTGGACTTCGATCATACGTGCTGACTATCATAATGCTTTCATTTTTGATCTGTCTGTCATCAAGAATTGTTGCTTTATAGAGCCCAAGACGAAAACAACGAATGGCCAAGTTTTCCAACATCTAAAGATGAATTGACAGCCATCAATGACAATGTTGATCATGAATTTTGTGTAAGTACATCGAAAACAAAACTGATTTCTATTCGAAATTGTCTTGTTTTTGATCTATAGCAAATACTCTGTGACTATCTCAATAAAGTTGTTAGACATCCGAAATGCCGTAATCATCCAGCCATGGTAAGAGCTCAAGCAGGGTTTTGTCTTTAAACGTTATGCAGTAAGACACCCAAAACACTTCTACACTATGCTAGTGTCTAAAATTGTTCAGATCAAGAATGTTAAACATTCAGTTGATTGTCCTAGAAACATCTTTTGAATCTCAAATTGAATGATTTTCATCATTGTTTTTCTAATTTCAGAGTGAATTTTTTGAAGTCAGTTGTCTTTCATTTATCCGAGGAATGGCAGTCAGTTTGAAGGAAGGCTATCTCCTTAAACAATCTTCGCTTCTTAGACTACCTTTCAGCTGCAATGCTTACCCATTTCATAATACGCGAAAGTATGTATTAGTTTGCTTGTGTCACAAAGATTCTTACATATGTTATGCATTTTTATTGATGCAGATGGTTTGCTATCAAGGATAGTTTTGTTGCTTATGTTCGTCCAGATACTCATGAAGTTCGGTTTCCAATGCTAGTTGATCAAGGTTTCGAGGTGTTGGGTCATCATCGCAACTCCAATACGAATTATGGTATTGAGATCATAAATTTACAACGAACGTTAAGAGTAAAATGTGAAACGGTTCGTGATTATGAAGAATGGATGCAATATTTAAACGTATTGAAAGAAAAAGCACATTGTTTTGCCAATGACAGTGGCAATCGTTTCCATTCATTCGCACCGATTCGTCATAATCAATTAGGCTATTGGTATTTAAGCTAAACACATTGACTGTCAAATTTTGTGCTATTCTCAAATAGGTTCATCAATGGAAAAAGCTATATGGAGTCTATTGCGAAAGCTATTCAACTAGCTAAAGAAGAAATCTTTATTACCGATTGGTGGCTCTCGCCAGAAATCATGCTTATACGACCAACAAATGACGAATCCTTACGCTTAGATAATCTCCTGGGGAAGGTAGCGGTACGTATGCTTCTCTATTTCTTCTTCTGATTTCAGTTGATCTGTACCTTTCATGATAAGGATGAAGGTGTTCGTGTCTATGTGATGATCTTCAAAGAATTGTCCTTTGTTACTCATCTAAATAGTTCGCATACCAAACAAGTATTGATCAGCAAGAGTAAAATGGGTAATATTAAAGTAAGTCAATATATATTTAAATAAGCATATTTTCATTGTTCTATTTGGTTGATCAAAGGTAATTCAACATCCGAATCATAATCGAATCCGTAGTAGTACATTATTATGGTCGCACAATGAGAAAACATTGATTATTGATCAGAAAATTGCATTTATTGGCGGTATCGATTTGTGTTTTGGCAGGTGGGACGATGAATTTCATCGGTAAGTATTTTACACAAGGAATTTTTTTAAAACTCCTATTCTGATATTGAACTCCGTGAAAATTTATGATTCGATACATCGAATTGCTCATTGTCTTTTCTAGTCTTGTCGATTTGGGTGAAACGAACGATAGAATATTGAAGACAGCATCCGATATCACTGAAAAAAGAAGCAAAGTAACTGACAAAAACAACGGTAGAAGCGGTAAAGGTAGTGACTGTCGGAACAACCGAACAAGTAAGAGAAAAGTCAACCAAAGCAAGTAGAACTGCAGACCAACTTTTGAAAAGAATTGACAGAAGACAATTTCACCATCATTGTTTTTCGCAAGAAAAAGACTCGACACATAAGGAGAAGTTGAGCATTGAGTCCTAGATGAGAAAGTCAGGTGTAAGTACAGAAAAAAAGACGGAATCAAGGACATCGTCTATTCGAATAGCAGTTTGATAATTCTATTGAATTTAATAGTACTGATAAGCGTACTTGTTCGAAATGAGACATTGTTTTTTGAGACAGACCGATAATAAAATGTGAATTGCAGGATATTGACCGAATAAGAACAACGGCCTGTAGTTCAAACGAAGTTATTGACGATGAGAAAGGTGGAAATAACATTGATGGCGGTAGGATACGGCATATCTTAATGAATTCTTGATGCTAGTGTTTTTACTTTCTTTTCAATAAAATGAAACAGATATAACTAAACAGAATACTTTCGATGATGAATCCATCTCACTATCACAATGCTCTACTCAAAATTTGTACCAAGCCATTCAAAATTCTGTCGACAAAAAAGATTCATATGATGAAGGAAAAGTACAAGACCATCAATCAATCATGGATACCAAAAATCAATATTTCATTGGGAAAGATTATTTTAATTTGTACGAAAGAAATATTGAAAACGTCGAAAGATATAACGAAGGTATTTCAATTTTCTTTCATTATTCTTTCTTCCTGATTTTAGAATTCTCAACAGATTTAATCGATCGAAAGATGATACCTCGTGTGCCTTGGCATGATGAAGCTCTTGTGGTCCTCGGTGAAGTAGCAAGAGATGCTGCGCGACATTTCATACAACGCTGGAATATTCACAAGGTCTCTATTTTTTCATTCCATCAATTGAATTCGATTATCGATTTCATTTCTTTTTTATATAGTGCGAAAAATCTTTCGACGATCCATCTTACCCATTCCTGTTGCCGAAGACATATGATGATAAAGAAGAATTAACTGTAAACAATTACAAAGAATTTCTTAATGGTAAGATGTATCAGATCAATGCTCAAGTAAGCTAATATGAAGCAAATTATCGATTATATGCTTCTTTCATTTAAATGAACAGTGTGTTCGTTCAGTTGGCACATGGTCAGCAGGCATAAGAACTATCGAAACATCGATTCATAATGCCTACACAGAAATGATCGATGCTGCCAAATATTTTATCTATATTGAGGTTTGCCTGTTGAGCAGGAGAAAAACAAGCACAGAATTGTTCTTCTTTTGATTAAGAATCAATTTTTCGTCACAATCGCTAATGATTCAACAGTTCAGAATCAATTGGGAGAGGTTCTTTATCAACGAGTGCTACGTGCACACAGGTAAATATTTTTCCTTTCTCTACACATCGATAATTTAGTTTTCATTAGATTGAAGGAAAAATTTCGTATCTACATCCTACTTCCTCTCTTGCCTGGCTCCGATAATGTTAATGTCGTTCAAGCCTCACTCTATTTTATTATGCCATCGATCTCAAAAGGCGATACGTCACTATTCAAACGACTTGAAGCAGCTGGTGAGTCGTGAACTTTCAGCGAATTTGTTATACCAATCTTTTTCAGGTGTTCCACCCGATGATTATATTAGTATTTTCGGTCTTCGGCAACATGATATATTAATGGGTAATTTAGTATGTATCGAAGAGATTTTTTTGTTCAATATATAAACTCATTACATATAAACTTATCATAGGTAACGGAGGTTATCTATGTTCATTCTAAATTGATGATTGTCGATGATCGCATGGCAATTTGTGGAAGTGCAAATATCAATGATCGTTCTTTACTTGGTCAACGTGATAGTGAATTGTGTGTGGTGATCAATGATATTGAAGAAGAAGACTGTCTATTTGATGGTCGACTGGTTCGGGTGGGAAAATTTTGTTCTAGTTGGCGTAGAAGACTCTTTTCGTATGTTCTTTGATTTGTCACAGATCAAATTTGGATAATTGATTTTTGTGAGAGTAGAATGATGCTTGGCACACTGTGGGAAAACAAGAACAAAATCGACGTAAACGATCCAATTTCTGATCAATTCTATAATTATTTTCGACAAGTGGCGCATAAGAATACATTGATCTACGAGGAAATTTTTAGATCATTGCCCAGTGATCATGTGCGACGTTTTGAGCAAGTTGGCAACTATACTGAAAAGCCCAAACTCAAAGATATCGATCCACATAAAGTGCGTTTCGATATGTATTTTATTTGATTCTTGGAATGTTCTGTGTTCTTTCACTATTAGGCTCACGAAAAATTGAAAGATATTCAAGGTCTGGTAGTCAAATATCCGATTTATTTTCTCGATGAAGAAAATTATTTACCCGGTTTTCGAACACGTGAAGGTATGTAATATTGATTTTTTCAAATATATATTGACTTTCGCTTGTTTAGGTCTTGCTCCCATTCTTGTTTGGACTTAGAACTTGGTTATTGTTTTTCTTTGAAGTTTTTCTTCATTATCTTTAATTGAATACCTCAAATAATCTTGCTATATTTACTAACAGTCGCACGAATAAACTAATATCTCTTCGAACAAATCAAGTTGTTAGTCTCATTCGATTTCACAGAATTCAGATTCACTCTGCTCTGATTCGTATAACTGGATGTGGGTGTGGGTGGCTGTGGGTGCGAGTGTGAGTCATTTTTTAATGGGCAACCACATCCACACCCGACATCCACACTCATACCTACACTCACACCCACACACCCACACCCGCCCTTATTGAACAAGAACATTTAGAAGCCTATAATGATCTGAAGTTCAGATCACTGAATGAACATGTTCAATTGAAAGTGTAGTCGAACTGAATTACAGTTACACAAACAATTCAATGCTTTGCTACGAGAAACTTATGTTCTAGATAGATCTTTCTAATATTCGAAGTTTTGATTTTTTCAACAGACACAAAGGAAAGTCTTTTCTTGTTAAGTTTGAAGTGATCAATGTTGAAGATGTGACTATGGATGTAAGGGCTAATGCAGAGAAAGGTCTTCTTTTGTTTCATAATCATGCATGAAATAGCATCAGGATAAGTTAGTTGCATATTAAAACTGGGTCAATGAATAAAATACAAAGAAAGATATAACGAAATGACAACGTGTAGTAGTCGTTTGTATATTTGTGTCATAGTAAAACAACTCGATGTTGTTTCTTCTTTGATATCTTCGATTCAATGTTCAGCTTTTGAAGCATAACTGAATGAAAAGAACTTGTCGGATTTGTAACATATGTTGAACGAAGATATTATAGATGTGGTCTTGTAGAGTAATTTGCAATG
>CAJNOL010004000.1:0-18135 GCA_905250125.1 Rotaria sordida | reverse complement strand
TTAGAAAAATTAACATAATATGAACACATCGACTTTGTTTCTAACATGTTGTGTAATCCTGGCACGCTCGGAACAGCTGAAACAATGTGTTTAAAATATGAAAATCTTTTGACAGCTTTTAATGTTAGAATTAAAATTCGCCATGAACGACTAACACGTGAATGAATTTCTTGCTGTCGTTTGTAGGCTTGTTTTCGTCTTTTAACTTTCGATAAAATCGACTTTTTTCGAACCATTTTTAATTCGATGAAAAATGGAAATCAATGTTGCACATCAAATACCAGAAAAAACCGTTTCTCTTTGAGATTTAACACGTATATCGACTAATCACGATTTAAACTACTGAGTAAGAAAGGGTTTATATCTCTTAACTTTGTGAGATAACCAACAAAAAAGTTTCTTTCGAGCTAAATCTTCTTTACTACTTAGTGAAGATATAGTCGATTCTAAGTAAGAAACTGTAGAATGCCGAAACTTAGTGCATTTCTATGAACCAAATTTAAATTGATTATTTTTTATTATTCAATAATCAAATTTACAATTTTTTTTTTAATGATACAATTAGTGATACAACGAACAGAATCTAAAATAAATTTAACAATATTACATATTCAGCAAGATCATTTAAGATAAAATATTTTTACATAACAAATATCATTAATGTAATTAAAAAAAAATCTATTTATGTGATACATTTTGGAACGTATTTGAAATTTAATAATATCCTTAAATTAAAACTGCAATCGCTTATACTGTTCTTTTTCATTATTCAATGATTGATAAGACGAATACCATCTAAAATAAAATAAATTTAAGAATCTTATAGAATAAACAAGATAATATGAGCTAAAAAATTTTTATGTACTAAATACTACTATTCAAAATAATCGTATTATCCAATTATTCCTTTCGAAATGTGATCTAAAAATAAATTTAAGAATATTACAGAACCAGCAAAGTAATATGCCGTAAAAAATTCATATAAACTCAACGCAACAACTGGAAAAAAATAAAATCTGTTTATCTAATTAATTTCGGAATTCATTAGAAACTACATAACTATAGTACCTCTATGAAAACTTCGAACCAATTTTTGTTTTCAAAATAAGAAACGTATTCATTTCTTGATAGAGGACTTTCGCTTCATTGTATAAATGATTCATTATGTAAAATCAGCTGTATTAACACCTGTTTTCTGCACGAGCACACGACGTCGCGCCTAACTTTTCTTTATCTCTTCGATTTTAATTATCTCAAAAACGAAAGGCAAATTTGTTTCGTATTTGTCATTTTCCGATGCTGTTCATAACCAAATGAAATATCTTCACACCAATATTGAAATAAAAGGTATCGGTTCGATCTCGACACTCGGGCCTCGCGTTTGAACGTATGTTTTCTGACTTTCCGTTTTCGAGATCATCGAGCCACAAAAATGACAATTTTTGATGCGTACGTATAGTATAAAAGAAAGAAAAAAAAAAAAAAAACTCGCGAAGGGCTACATAAATGCTGTGCTTCGCACCGCATTAAAAAAGTAAACTCGCGAAGGACTACATAAATGCTGTGCTTCGCACCGCATTAACTAGATGGTATTCGAGTTTCGACTCGAATACGAAATGCGGTGCGAAGCACACGCGCCGAGAATCGGAATAACGAATTTCGAATCGAAATCGAATAATTTTTCTACATATCATCGGAGTTAGTTCTCACAATCTACGTAAAAGGTTCTAAGATAACCAAGGATGTTTTAATCAAACATCTTTATCAAACAGCTGATCTCATCTAGATCTGAAATGAACGCGTCCATTATGAAATTCATCACTTCAGAAACTCTATGAAAGCGTATCGACCGATTTCTACAAATTGTTTTGTATTGATCAATTAATTATGTCAGTGATTCATTATCTACTATCAGCTGTATTTACAGCTGTTTGATATATGACTGAACAAATTGGCGCCTAACTTTTTTTTTGAATTTTCGTTTTAATTATCTCTGCAGTAAACTCCGTCAAAATTATGTTTTTGGAGCTTCGATTGTAGACGAACTATGGATTCTATAGATGATTCGGCTAAAAATGGTACGAATTCGATCTCGACTCTTCAAGCTCCCGTTTCAACGACTATTTTACGACTTTTTGTTCATGAGATCATAGAGCCACAAAACGACAATTTTTGATGCGTACGTATAGTATAAAAGAAAGAAAGAAAAAAAAAAAGAAAAAAAAAAAAAAAACTCGCGCACGACTACATAAATGCTGTGCTTCGCACCGCATTAAAAACTCGCGAAGGACTACATAAATGCTGTGCTTCGCACCGCATTAATAAGTAATCATTAAATAATGACCCCAATCATCACATGTTTTGATAATTAAAGGTTTTGAATTGGAAATTACGAATGAATTTCAATTATAAATAAACTCAAAAAAAAAATATTCTTTTTTGTTGTCGTTGTTGAGAAGATTAAACAAATAAAAACTTACAGATGATGATTAATATTATGTTGGAAAATCAAAATTATCCAAACCTAGATGTGAATTTTATAATAAAAGTCATCCTTCTAATGTAATTGTTCCTTGACGATAACGTCATGCAAGTATATCTTGTTCTTGTTCTATAAATACGATAAATAAATCTGTATATTTGATATTGGATCAGTACTAGATGAAAGCAAATCAAAAAAAAATATCCAAGTTTTCATATGTTTCGGATACTAGTGATAAATGAGAATGATTGTTTATCAAACTAATCTGCAAATATAAGTACGTTCTTTTGTAACTACAAACATAATCAAATATTAGAAAAATAATTACCATGTTGAACTGAAGAACAAGAAAACACATGAAGATATTACGTTTTTATGTTTCATGAAAAAAAAGGAGTTCAACTTGCTTTATACTTAATTGAAATTTTCTTAAAGATTTTATTGTATAAAAGTTTATAAGTACAACTAAAGTGTGAATCTAGCGAATAATATGTCTAGAATTCTCACGGAAGAACGACATTGTCTAAAGGATTCTGTCTGAAGTAGTGTAAATTCTTATTATTGAGGCCAATCAAACAACGCACTAGCAAATCTATGGTTCTTCGTATTGTTTTATACAAAAAAAAACTACGAATTCGTGAACAAATAGTTTTTATTAAAACATAACAGCGAACCATAAAGCCCAAAGATTTATACGACGATAAGACGAATAAATCTTCGAACTCGTGTGCTTTTTTTTAATAATTTGACTATACGAAGATATATTTTTGTTGAAAAAGATAGTGTTGTTCAAGTTAAAGTTCTAACATTCCCTTACTGCTCAGTGACTACCACTCATGACAGAAATAATACTGTCGGTATATCGATCGGTACACTGTGCAGTATATTAGCGATTTTTGAAAGTGTTGTATCACGGTATATGGTATCGAAACGGGTAGATATTTTTGAAAAATGAAGAGTTTCATTTGTGATAGAAAAAAGAGAGGAAAAATAAGATTTAGAGGTCGAAACGATGTACAGTGGAATTTAATCTCGTTTATGGAAGAAACGTATTTTTTTTGAATATTTGAATCTGATAGACGCAGACACACAATCATATACAATTTTTACATTTTGAATATCCAATGTTTATATTTTATTTCATTGAAAAAGTAAGAAAATAAAAGATTCGAAAAATAACGTGTACATCTATGGTATGAATATTCATTGTTACGATTGAAAGTTCGCAACTTGCGTTTTAAGTTTAGACAAGTTGTTTAATGATGTAAACTTGTAGTGTACTCCAGGTTGTAAAATAATTTGACATCCTGCTCTAATTTGTGTTCCTTCTACAGAGAAGCTTTTTATAACTGTATCTGTTATATCTAATTCATCTTCTGTTGGTTGAGAAAGAACACCATTTGGTATTGTTTCTATTGCACCCACACATGTACAACATGATAATTTTTCTTGACATGCTGCTTCGACAATTCCATAATCTGCGAGAATTGTTGCTAATGTCATTTTCGAACTATTTAAATTGACATTGATTTGATTAGATAAATTATTCTCTCCAATAACTTCAATAGTTACTTGACCATTCATCTTAGGAGAAATCTCTTTAGTTTTTGACACATGATTTGCTGCCATCTTTTTAAGTTCTTTCATAAATGAATAGTCTTCATTTAGAAAAATTCTAGATTCAGGAGTTAAAGCTGTTTGAATAATATCATTTGTTAACCAATAAAATTTCTGTTCAGGTTTTAATTTATTTAAATCAATTTTAATCAATGAATTATCATATTTTTTTCCATGCATAAAACGATTTATTCTTAATAATACTGAATTTTTTTCAAATCCAATTACTTCCATTTTACCATATTCTGTTGACATAATAAGACAACCATGATTTTCTATTCCGGAAAGGCCAAGTTTTGCTTGTTCAACTAGTTTATACTGTACATCAATTGTATTTTCTCGACGAAAATATTTATGATCAAAAATTTCTCGACATGCATATATATTATGCATTATAATAGATAATCTATTTGTCCAATACATAAGTAATCGTAATACATCAGGAGAATCATTGATTCCAGCAATTATAGGAAATTGATTAATATGTCCAATCCAAGTTCTACGTTCATTCATTGCATTTAATACAGGTTTGATATTCTCACGAACATGATATTCTGCATGAATATCATATTCATATTCACCTTGTGCATTCGTCTTTGCATCTATTAATTCATATGGATGTACATAATGTCCTACAAATTCTATACGCACATCATTATAGTATTTATGAAATAGATCTAATGCATTCCAAAAATCATCATCAAATCTGTCAGGATTAAATACTAATTCTTTTGTACCAATTCGTATAGTTTTTATACCAGCTTCAGCCATTAAAACCATATATCGTATAAGAGTACTATTAGGTAAATTCATTGGATCACCACCAGAAAAAAGAATTTCACGAATATGAAATAAAGCTTCACCAGATTTTTTATGAACCCATATTCGAGTTTTCTCATCCCAATAACTATCCTCTTGTTTAACTTTATCAATAAGACTATTAAATGTTTTTATATAGGATGCTACTTGTAACATGTTTGCTTTTTCTTTATCTGATATACCTGAAAATAAGTCCAATCTGTAACAATATCTGAAGTGAGATGCACAATTAATAGAAACATATGCTAAAAGCATTTCATATTTATGTAACAAACCAGGTATAAAAGAAAAACGATTTTGATTCGATGGATCATTTTCTCCAGTAATATCTTTAATTTCTTCAATTTTTGGTAATATTGGATTTGGATGTTTTGCATTGGCTGGTATATTAAGTGCATGTTTAAGATATGCTGCAGATACTTTTACTCTCATTCGTTGTTGAATATTATTAGCATTTTGAAATAGAAGTACACGTTCTTCTTCAGTATAGAAATGAGGATAATGATCATTAATTGATGATAATAGATTAAGAACTTCTTTAATACCAATATAACCTTCACCACTTTTACCACCACGAGAATAGAGTTTATTCGATACATTTATCACATGATTAATAACAAGTTGTCCTTTTTGAGAAATTTGAAATATATGACTGAAGTCATTGTTCAAATTACTATCATCAATAAAGAAATCTTGTAATTTTCGATCGTCATGATAAAATCCTTTTTGTCTCAATCGTTGCTTCCATGTTGGCTCCATAGATTCAAATGTTTTTTCTGAAACATTGTTTCTCTCATTGATTACATGTGCAGTTTGAAGTGTGTGTAAAAATTTTCTTCGTTGATTACAAAATAAAAATCTGTGATCATTAAATAAGAGCAGCTTAATATCTTGCTCAATTGCTGAAGAAGTAACAAAGTTTACAAAGTATCGAGTATACATGAGTTAAACTTGATAAATTTGTCAATTGTGAATACTAAATATAAATATTTTAAAAAATAACACAAGTTGAATGTTGTCGATAGTCTACCTGTTAAGATTTCTATCTGAAAAAAAACATTAAGATTTTTTCATAATGTTAACAAATATATCAGAATAGGATTGCAGAATAAATCATTCGGTTATCGAATGAAATAAACAGTACTGGCATAGGTCTATTAGACGCAGAAAGTCTCTTGTTGATGAAACCTTTTTAAAAATATACCGTGCAAAAAAAATTTATCCCACTCAAATTTCATACTAGGCGTCATATTTTCGTATAGAAACTCTCTCCAACACTTTGAACATAATGCATTCGACGATTAAAACATTAAAATAAAAAAAAAGTTAAATTATCCTACTGATTGATTGTATTCAATCTCTATTATTTATTTCGTGAGGAATTTCAAAATTGTTTCGGTTTGAGAAAAAACAATTAAAATGATACGAAAACAACACTATGTAAGGTTAGCAATTCTAATTGGCGACTAGAAAATCTACTCAATATATATTACGACAATGTCGTTGTGAAGACACTATACTTTCAAAAAATATACTTTTACTAATAATACTTTATATTAAATAAGTATATGTCGCGAGATAAATTTAATGTTTGAGTTTACTTGTCTATACGTGAACTAATACTATCTTTTGTTGTAGAAATATTAATATTGTTTACTTTGTTTTGTTCCGTGTCATTCTAATAGCAGATGTCCTTTGTACATATGTGTGGAAACAGTTGTTTTTGACAGTAGTGTCGAGATCGGTTAGTGCTGTAGCTCTGATCCTGATCTACTCATGAAAATAAAATCAGGACACAATCGATTGTTTTACGACTAAAAACCAATCATGTTAGAGCATAATATAGTCGAGTTTTAAAGATTAAGAAACTTTTCACATTTGATTAAACATAGTACCATTTTACTCGAGTTTTAATCATAAAAGAAGACGTTTATACTCCAAATTTTTGTGACTTTTTTTACATGAATAATTCTGCATGAACTGTTTCGATTTAATGTATACTATCTGTTCGTAGATTTCATGCTATTATTAGTTTCAAATCTGTTCTTATCTTTTAATCGATTTCAATCATATGTAACGAAGAATAAATGATTTTCTCGAGATTTGAGATAATGCAATCATTACGAGACTGATTAAAATCACTTAACCTTGTAAAATACATTTTAATTGGTTATAATATCTTGAAAACAAGATTAAGTTTGATTACTTATGATTCAAATTTTTCATTTTCGATCTTTATGTTTTTGATCAGCTGATTTATATAGGACATACATTTCCCAATAGTACTAACCAGATTTATTAATATTTTTTTTTACCTTCTTTAAACAACATTAACTTAATACAAGATTTAATCTCTCAATAATTTAAATGTTATTTTCAAAAAAAGAAAGCAGTAAAACATACACTACGGGTTAAACAAAAATGAAATGCGTTAATCCAATCACTAAGTAGTTTTTTTTTATTGACAGGTTTTATCTAGAAAATCTTCCTTATATTGATTAAGAATCAAGAAACTTCTAGCAATAAGGGTATCAAAATCCTGGCTGAATGCAACTTATAGATTAGCACCACTATACTCATTTTTTATGAAGAATGTAGTAGAAGAAAGAAAAGCTTTTTAACACAATTTTTCAAAAGATGAAATATGGAACACATATGTTCTTTAGTCTAATGAAATTAATACAATATTCGAAAAATGAAAAATCTCTCAGACTACATTTTTTTTTCTAGATAATATAGTCAACCAGAATAAGAATCTGATTTATTTATTTGTACATACCGAATACCAAGTCTTATTTTCGATTTTCAAATTTTCTTTTTCATAATTCAACATTAGCATTATTATAAATATTGAATTAAATAATAAATAAGGCTTTTCTACTTAAAAATACAGGATAGGCCATAAACAAATCGACAATAAAAAATCTAAATATTTCCACTTACGGTTCAATCAAATGGGTTGATTTTTTTGTTAGTCATAGAACTTTACTCAAAATTTTATATCATGAGGATAATGTAGGTAAGTATTGCTATAAAATATTATGATTGATCTGTTGAAAAGTTTTTACCTGTTGTCAAGTATGAAAAATACATGTTTAAAGGTTGTTTTTTTCCACTAGTCATTCTCTCAGATGACAATTTAATAATTATCTACAGAATTCTTCACATGTATTTTTACTTGACAACAAGTTAAAATTTTTCGAGAGGTCAATTATAATACTTAATCACAATATTTACCTACATTATCCTCATGAAATAAAATTTTGAGTGAAGTTCTACGACTAACCAAAAAATCAGCCCATTTGATTGAGCCAAAGTAGAAATATTTAGATTTCTTATCACCAAGTTAATGTATTCTCAATGCATCAAATTTTATATCGTATGACATTCGTATGTATGTGCTAATATTGTAATTAGTTCAAGGGTATATTGACTTTTCCTTTACTACTCTAGTCATACATATTAATTTGTTATTGGTTCCAAAATACTAAAATATATGATGTAGTTTATCTATTCGCTGTTTATCGACACTATTTTCTTTCCTCAATTCGCGAATTAAAATACAGATATTTTATTAAGTAATAGCAATTCAAGTACTATGCTATCAAGCGAGAACAAGAATATCAGAAAGATGACGAATCCAGTCAATTTTTGCAGAATTTTATTAGGATCAACCATGATATAGAGGATAGAATGGTTTCAAAAAGCAGAGTAAAAGTAATAATGTGATACTTAAGAGGACCCTAAATAATCTCGACGAACAACAAATAGATAAAATGCATCATATTTTTCAATATTTTGGAACAAATAGAGAATTGACATATATATGGCTAGAGTAGTAAAGGTAAAGTCAATATTCACTTGAATCAATTACGATATAACCATATGCATACGAATTGCAGATGTCATATAAACTTTGATGCAGCAAGAATATATTTCTAAAATAAGCAGAAAGTTGAAATTGATTATGTCATGTGACACAAAAGAAAAACTATTTCGCCTTCCTTTCTTTATTTGGCAAAAATATTGAAAGGATACTTTTGCATATAAAGTCTTTTTCTGTTTCTTTTTAGTGCATCTTAGCATCTGAAACATAAGGTTGAAATATCTAGAAAAAAAAAGCATTTCTGTACATATTTTGTCTAATAATGCATAATAGACTGACTAGAAAGTCAATTTGATAAAAAAATATCGTTGGCAAAGAGGAGTTTGGTGGCTATGGAACAGGATCAAAGATCGCTAGAACTTGGAGATTCGGAATCAGTACAAAGAACTCCGTTCTCATTATGTACATTTCTATGAAAAAGTGATTGATCATTTGGGAAAGTTTTCTCGTAAGACAGCGTTAGACATTGAAAATAAACCTTGTTAAATAACTGAAGTAATTACAGTACATAGTTAAATAGAAATATATAATAAAAGTGAGAAATAAATCATATTCTAATAATATTTGCAGTAATATTTTATGATTGTTACTGTTTAAAATTCTGAAGTTTTTTGTTCAATACATATATCAGATACCAGCAGGGCTGCCAAATCTCCTGATTTAGCCAGGAGACTCCTGATTTTTAGACTTTTCTCCTGACGAAAAAATCTCCTGGATCCAGGAGCTAGTTTTTATGACTTTCTCCTGGTTTCTCCTGGTTTTTCAAAGGATTTTGTCACGTTTAATTGTAGTGATATTTTGAATCAATAAGACAAAGAAAAAGAGAACTATCCCAGAATTTTATAGATGCAATAGATAATGAGAAAACACGTCGTTTCTGCTTGTTATGCCTGATAACATGCGTTTATTTGTGAGCTTATCTTCTTGATGGTTAAAATATATCTCATTTACAAAACTAGTTTAGTTCGCTTTTTCTGTATCAACCTAGAATGCTATTTGTGAATTGACCTCCAGCCATATGAAATTTTTGTGGGCTGATAATAGAAACGATTTGAAGTGCGATCTTATTGGCGCATAATTAGGAACTAAAATGAATAATCATCTCAGTCGTACAGAGTTCTATAATTATCTTTTAAATAATTCAAACCTATTGAAACAAATTCAGTCTTTAGAAAAATATGACCATGTTCATAGGTGGCGAAATGTTTTGGATCTAGGGTAGGCTCAACAATTTTTTACAAGATTCGCACCAGAAAATTAAAAATATGGAGTAAGCCAATTTTTTTGATGCCATCTTGATGAAACAAAGGTAGTATTTCTCATTTCGAACTCGTATTTTGTAATGTATGACGCTGATAGAGATAAGAAAAGCATTCGCAACTTATGTGTCAAAAAACGTGCATTTAAGAAAACATGTCGATGATTATCTTCATTGACTTCCAACTCTCACAAGAATTATTTTCCATCTGCTGTGCTAAAAAATAAAATAATGTCCAAGCAGCAATGTTCACAAAAACGACATTACATTATGAATGTTTTTAATGTGTTGAAAAGATGTTTTTTTCTGCGGGAATATTTTTCTGTACTCGTCGTTTTCTCGTTCCATTTCTTATTCTCTTTCTCGTAAAGAAGAGTCCAGTAAGAATAAATTGTTTGCTTGATTGTGTGTCCGCAGGGTCAAAAGAACATAAGGGTTCATCGAAGGATAATCAGAGGTTATTTTTGGTCGGGATTTCGACTAATAAGGTTTTTTGACATTGCGGTTTCAACCAATAGGATTTCGGGGAGGGGGGGGGAGCAATTCAACCAATCAGTTTTTTTTTGGCCCGTAATTCGATCTAGGAAGGTTATTTTTGGTGGGGATTTCGACTAATAAGGTTTTCTGACATTGCGGTTTCAACCAATAGGATTTCAGGGAGGGGGGACAATTCAACCAATCAGATTTTTTTTGGCCCGTAACTTGATCTAGGAAGGTTATTTTTGGTCGGGATTTCGACTGATAAGGTTTTTTGACACTGCGGTTTCAACCAATAGGATTTCAGGGGGGTGGGTAATTCAACCAATCAGGTGTTTTTGGCCCGTAATTCGATCTGGGAAGGTTATTTTTGGTCGGGATTTCGACTAATAAGGTTTTTTGACACTGCGGTTTCAACCAATAGGATTTCAGTGGGGGGGGAGGCAATTCAACCAATCAGATTTTTTTGGCCCGTAATTCGATCTGGGAAGGTTATTTTTTTATAAAAAAAAGTTGTCCAGATATTTGAGGTAAAAGCCAGAATCTATCATCGATGATGAGATTTAGGTGGCAAGAGTATCGGATAATAAAATTTACTAATCTCAGCATAGTGTTGGAAAAAAGTCAGCCCAACTTTCTGCTCAGAATGCTAAACTCAAACGTGTAGATAGATGCAGTTGGGCAGAATAATGCAGCGTGAATGTGCTGATTTTGAATCGTGGAATTTCGTAAATAAGCAATTTGTTAACAGTTTAGAAACAGCACTTCTACGAGAAAGAGCTAAGCGAGTCTACAGACGAGCGTTACTTGTGGCAATGGGAGCTCCATTAAGTATTGGCGTTACCGCATTTTTTCTCGTATTTTCATACATATTCAGATACATGTATGTAATAGCTTTTTATTTTTACGGAACTAACCTACTGTAGCTCCAATCATAATTATATTTTTAATTTCAAGTCGTGTCACGGTTATCCTAACATCTAAAAATAAAACTGGAATATGAATTCCTGAAGTCTTACGATTAGAAATGTAAATCGCCGAGCTGAGTCGCAGCTATCGGTGGGACAAAAAAATTAACAGTTTTGAAGGTTTTTCGACGCCTGAGATCACTCTTCAACGATGTTTCTGTCTAGGTTTTTTATCAGTGTGTTCTCTACCATTGTTTTCTCTTTTTTCATCCGATAATTTCTCGGAAATAAGAAAACCTTAAAGAAATCGTCCAACAAATTCACTCGCCTCCGCCGGCAGACTAAAAAAGTTGAGTATTTTCAGTCGCTACCGAAAGAAAAAAAAATAAAATCACACTTACAGAACGCCGATCTATGAACTGGTTTACGCTTCTGCTTACGGAAGGGAAAATAAATTTTTTTCTGGGAATAAGAGTATAAGAACAAGAATAGCAATTTTTTTCCAAGAAAGACAGTGTAAGAACAAGAATAACAATTTTTTTCCGGGAAAGACAGTGTAAGAACAAGATAACAATTTTTTTCCGAGAAAGAGAATATGCGGGCGAGAACATCAAATTTTTTCTGAGAACAGAAAGAATAATCGAGAAAAGTTGCTCTCATAACACCAATGATCGGGTAATGTAAACTTAGTCGCTAAAAATGATGAAAGTCTTTGGCAGCTACTAGCTGATATGATTCAGGTTTTTTATGCAGTACTTCGTCACTTTTAACGAAAGAACCCCACTTTAAATCATGGCTGACCCAAGATTTGACATTTATCCACACAAAACTAAAAGTTTTCTCAAAAACAGTTTCTAGGTCTGTTTCAATAACTGTTACTATTTGTTGCCGATAGCGACAAAAAATCTTGACGTCTGTACAAATTTTTTATGTACTGCACAAACCCATCAATTTGACGTAGTAGAAAACAGTTATTTGAGCGTATCATAGTCTATGGAATCTGAACCTGAGATAGGCTTTAGTCTACTCAAGCCGTGTGATTCCATCATCTACAAATAGACGCTATCTAAGCCTTCATTTATTCCATCCACGAGTCTACCTAAGCCTTTAGCTGTCCAACCTAGAGTAGGCTCGAGCATACTCAGGACTTGTGACCCCTTCGTTCATGGTCATGTCACAAAAGTGACATGAACGATATAGTTAATAAATTATTGTTCATGTATGCCCATTTTGTTTAGTTACATATTAATGTCTAATTAAACTTCATTTTCTATTTTGTCGGTATATTTTGATGAACCACTGTGAAATGAGTAGTAAAATAAATTCCACATAATTCTCTTTTTTTTAAATATATATCACTTAGAGGAAATTTTGTCATCAGTAACTTACGAGGGGACCGATGCAACTGATAAATCGCTTTTGAGTTCAGACTCTGTGCATAAGATAGACCCTCGTGAGGTATGAGAAACGCTGAAAGGACAAGTGCCCATAGGCCTTCTGTTCAGAGTTCTAGGCATTTTATTGGAATTTTAGCCTATGACACGGTATATACCAATAAATCGAATGACGGTATTTCGAGCTGAGATTTTGCCCACAGAGGGGTCTATTTGTTAGTAGTATATCCTAAAAATTTCAGCTCAAAAGAACATTTTTCTCCCGAGATATTGCAGCCTCAAAAATCGCGCATATTCCACAAAGTCGCTAGAATTTCCTACTTTTTGGAACTTTAATATCTTGGGAAGGAAACACTCTTTTGAACTGAAATTTTCAGGACATTCTACTCACAAATAGGCCCCTCTGTGAGCAAAATCTCAGCTCGAAATACCGTCATTCGATTTATTGGTATGCACCATGCCATAGGCTAAAATTCCAATAAAATGCCTAGAGCTCTGGACAGAAGGCCTATGGGCACTTGTCCTTTCAGGGTTTCTCATACCTCACGGAGGTCTATCTTATGCACAGAGTCGGAACTCAAAAGCGATTTATCAGTTGTATCGGTTCCCTCGTTAGTAGAAGAACATAACAAGCGATTAGATGAATGAAAACATCAGTTTTCTTTGAGAGAAGACCACTAATTCATTTCCTGATTTCAATAAATATCTCCTGATTTTCCTCCTGATTTTTCAGTAAAAATCTCCTGGTAAACTCCTGATTTTTCGCAAAAAGCTTCTGGTTTTTGAAATTTGGATTTGGCAGCCCTGGATACCAGTTCTAAAATCATATGAGGAATTGTACCATACATATTTAATATATCACTAAATGTGTATAATAACGAACAATATTTCTATTTTGATGAATGAATAAAAACTTATTTGATTATATACAATAAATATTAGTAATAAATAATGCCTATGATGTAACTAAAAATGAATAATTGAGTCGATGAAGGCGTTTAAACAAAAGATGTATTTGGAAAAATATTTTTACCTAATATCTAATGATTCGATGTGTATGTCTCATCATACATTGCATAATTTTAATTCGAAATTAATGCTGACCTTTATTCGTCATTTACCTATGTAATTTTTTTGGTGTTATATTCAACTATTTTTTCCAATGTCAATGAGTAAATATGTTTTGTATGTAAATGATGCATACAGATAATAATGACATATTATGAATAATTGTTTAAGTGATCAGATAAGTAGTTTTTCTCTCATTTACTCGTTAATCTTATTCAACCAATCAATAGGTAAACATTAATTTATTAAATAATCTGAAAGCACGTGTTTCATATCTTTTTTAAGTAATTTTTAATATAAAAAGATAACCATAAACTAAAATAATTCTTTAAACAACAACAAATGACAATACACACTAATAAAAAAATATTTAGTGAGCATTATTTATTCTATATAATTATTTAAAATAGAAAAATAAATCAAAACTTTAATTTTCAAAGTCAATTTATCATTTAATTGTAAAGGCTTGATTTAACTTTTCATTACAAAAGTCAATGATTGCAAAATAAACACATAATGATTAACTAAAATATATCTAGATATTCATTCAATATTAATTTTCATTTATTGAAGGGGATTAGAAAGAAATACAATGGCAATTTATTCATATTATTCCAATTTATGAACACGATAAACTATTTTAAAACTTTCTTATTTGTAATTGATTATATAAAAAACAACTTTAGAATTCATTCAAATAAAAATAATTTGGCGTTTAGAATCTTGCTATATCATAAAAGTCATTTGAGAGTTATTCGTATATTTAGAAAAAGTTTTGATTAAATCACTTAATTCAAATACCTGATTTTAATTTAAGCAATTCTTTCGATATGATGATATTCATAAAAAATCATATTTTCCATGTAGTAGCAGTAAACTATTCATTGGTACAATATTTATATCAGTAAATATATTAAATGAAAATGACTTTTGTCAAAGATGTTTCTTCAAATTATTTTCTTTCTTTTTCATAGAACGACTATTCTGAAATAACAATTCTATATGCATTACGATCAAAAGCTATACTCCAACAAGAGCTAAACTACAATAAAATTGGTTAATTACATATTTGGAGAGGTTAGTATCCAAATTTTCCGCATTTTTCGAAGTGTCCAATAATCTGCTATGTGATTCATTTTGCGATTTGAATGAATAACAATTTCGACTACTGATAGAAATTTCACAAAAATAAAAATCTTCTAATGATGATCGAGCAAGAATATCAACACGAGCGCAAGGCAATTTTTCATTTTTGATGTCATGAATTCTGGGAAAAAAATCTTCTAATTTTTATATTATTAACCGGCTATTTAAAGTGTTTTTTCGAACGGCTTGAATATTTTGTTTAAAATAAACGGATACAGATCATGGTAAGAAAGTTAGTATAATTCATGTTGGAAAATGTTTTGTGCGTTTTCTTCTAAGGTTTACTGATAAAAATTGAAAAAAAATCTAATCATTGTGTCACAAAATGTGTAATATCGACCTGAGTGGAAATCCTCATCAAGTTTCATATTTTTGGTAGAATGTGTAACAAAATACCAATGCACTAACATGTACAAAAATAAAAAACAGTTAAATCAAATAGAGAAATGATGAAATTCAATGAAAAATCGACAGGAGATATGTTGAGGACTCATTTTCATTATTTTCGATATTTAACTGATGACTGATTGTGTAACACTTTCATGAATGGCTATATTGAATAAACAAAATAATGACTTCTCATTCTTAGCCGTATATTTTCGAAGTCCGATTAAATAAGTCTGTAAATGTACAAACGATAATTCATTGACATCTAGTTTTCAAATTTTAAATAAAATATAATTTCAGACTAATCAACAACTTTTTCGATATATAAAGGAAACCAATGAAGCAAAAAATCAATAACAGACTTTCAGATAGATTATTTCTATTTAAATAGTTTTAAGATACGAACATCATACTAAACATACTAAATTTACTTTTTAATTTTTCTTTCTACATATTACTAAATGAGATATATTTATGAGTTTAATATATTCACTTTTTTCGTAATAATATAAATATTTGTATTTTTATTTACCATTTACTTTTGTGTAATAATATAATGTGTTGTAATACAGTTTCTTTTCTTCTGAAAATAGTATGTTTATGGTCGTTCTGTAATAAAATTAACGAAATATTTAATGCAACATTTTCATTTCTCCAAAATTCATAATGTACTTTTGTGCTTCACTACTGCGTAATAAATGAAATAAAACCAATTAAGTAGAATATTACTGAACGAAATATAGGCTTATGAGTATTTTGCGAAAAACTCATCAGAGTGCTCAGAAAATGTGCAATGAGTACTCGGAAAACACTCAATTTCTCAATGCGAGTACTTTCACTAGGACAAGAGTTTTACTAATTATCTTCCTTTTATGTTCATGCATTGTGAGTGTGTGCAGTTGCAAAGAAATAGAAAACACAATCAGGCCCACACTGAGACGCATAAAACTCACACAAGAATCAGACATTTTTACATCTACAATAATGTCTTCAGCATGAACAATGAGATGACAATAGTCTAGAAAAATGATTTATTCATGTGACTTTATTCAAATAAAACAAAGATTTTGACATAACGTAACAGCTGATGTGTCTCAATATTTGAGAAACTTTTATTTGAGATTTAAAGTGATACTAGTTTCAAAAAGAAAACTCTTGGAAGCGATGAGAATTTCATAGATGATCATCAAAATGGTTCAATTTTAATAATTGGAAGAACAATATCTCTTCTAGCCAATCGCTTAGTCAGTATTGGTTCCGTAAGTAATATGTTCATTGGAGCTATTTGATGATGTGCCAGATTAAATCGATATTTCAAATACATTAGAATCGTTTGTCGAAAACGCGATGATGAAAGAAGGAATATGTAGAAAGATGAAGCAAAATTCATAGACGTAATAGAAGCAGTTAGCGGATCTACGTGAAGTACAATACAGATTTATTCGAAACTTCTCCTTGTATTCTCTCCGATTGTAGCAATCGAATAAACAACACAAATAGCTCGAGGTATTGTGAAAAAAGATACTTAGAAGAGTTTGAGTTAACATCATTCTTGTCATTTGTTGTTCCCATGTTGACATACGAGTTCGATTGGGTTGTTGACGAATATGACTTACAAGACGGATATTACGATATGTCAATAAGCCTAACAATATTAGAATAATTAGAGAAAGAAAAACAATGAGAATCGGAGTTAAAATAAGAGTTTCTATTCTCATAAACAGATCATTTGCGAACCAACAAGTGAAAGTTGATGGTATAATATCACAATAAATAAGAAAAGGAATATTCACAAGTGACCAAAGAATAAATGGAATAGGAAAGAGAAAATGAGCTACGTGAATCGAACTCAATTGACGCATTCGAGCTGATTGAGATGTACATGCTCAATGATCAAATGCAGACAAACAAAGAAAACTCATTGCAACAGACACCGTCATTTGAATACCAAAGACCATTAGCTTACAAGTAACTGATGAAGCCGATACTGATGTAGATGGAATAATTTGAAGAAGTACGATTAATAACACATTGACATCAGCTAATGATTGTCCCACAACATAATAAGCCGATGGAGATCGACGAAATGCTTTTATGCCCATGAATATTATTGCATTGAGGAGTGCAGTTGGAACTCCGATTGAGAAAAAGATAATCGGACTCCAAAATTTGATTTGAAGAGCTACTTCAAAGACTAACATCTTTGTCCATTGTAAAATTAAATAAACACTTTCACCATCTAGTATATCACTCTATATATATATGTCATTCCTACGACATCTTGAAATAAATTGAAATTTAAATGTCTGTTAGGAGCACTTAGATATGTCAGCGGCAGATCGATGGTTAAAATTAAAACTTTCATTAATTCTTTCGCATAAAAATAGCATCATTATCAACTTGTTAAATATAATTGTCTTTGATGAAAGTCGGACGTCTCTGTTTTATGCATACTCATAAATCGTATATCATTCAATCAGTCATTTTATATAAAGGTCCTTCTGAATGATTTTCTGTTCCTTTCTGAAACCATTTGGGGAAGGAAGATCAGCTATATATTCAGACAATTTCATTTTCATTTTCTTAGTTATCTAGAAATATGAAGTTATTTTTCATGGAAATTGTGAAGAAAAACCAAGTAAATCAGGACTGATTTGATAAACAAAACATTTCTTCAACGAAACTCACTATTA
>CAJNOL010003999.1:0-10133 GCA_905250125.1 Rotaria sordida | reverse complement strand
ACCCACACCCACACCCACACCCACACCCACACCCACACCCACACCCCACACCCACACCCACACCCACACCCACACCCACACCCACACCCACACCCTTATTTTGTTTAATTAATAAGTAAGTGATAATTTATTTGTTAGAAATGACTAGCAATCAATGTTTTTTTGCTGGTTGTTTTGATGAAATTGTTTGTTCGTCTAAGTTAACTTGGATGGCTCTGTCAGAAGTGAAAAATGAGAAAGTAAGAATAAAATGCTTTGCTGGTGCTGAAACTGTTTTAGAAGTGATGCTTCTAAGAGCTGGTTTGTTTTTTCAGCATAAATTTAATACTGATACCGCTTTCGTTTGTAACGTTCATCGTAATTCACTTTTACACCACTTATATTTTACGAAAGCACAAAGTAAATGTGATACTTACTTGAATGTAAGAAAAACATTGTCATTCGCTAAGACGGACTTGAGAAACATTACTGTATCTCAAGCTATCACATTATTTGAAGTTTTCCAATTGAAAAACTCGTACGGAAAATTTATTTGTCGAAAGTATCGAATGGAAATTTCGGACAAAACGGAAGTAACAAGAGAAATACTTCATAACGACGCTTTTGAGTGTCTTTTCGATCCTGAGTCAGTATGTTGTAAAGAAGACTCTATGGAAGATAAAGATCTTGAATATCAGCCACCTTATGATCCTGCGACTGATAAAGAAAAATTAAAAGAACAAATAACAGCTTTGAACAATTTTCTTTCTGCCTGTGGCAGTAAAAGAAAAGTAAATGTGACAACTTCCTATAAGGATCTATCACATCGTGTCAAATTGCGATATGTAAGATTAGTAAAACTCATAACGCGATCAGCTACATTGTTGATAGCATCGGATGATGCTGACATGCTGATGCATGACTCATTTAAGGACGTAAACAGTGAAAATTCGAATATTGTTTTAGATGGAAATTTTCGTAAAATAATGAGTGGTATTTCAGAAGCATATACCAGTGCTGAATCGTGGCGATCGAGACGAGAGATTCTCTCAATCGTTGCACCGAAAATATCGTTAAATCTCATGCGACTGTTCATACCAGGTTTAACTGGTTACAGATTTTCTGCAGCGCGCTTGCAAGCTGCAAAATATGGTGTCGGTTCAAAAGTAGACATAATACCAAAGATTGTACAACGGTTTGATGATAATCAAATCGCCCACTTTGTTGATTTTATTATTTCACCTCACGTGTGTACGGATTTACCCTTTGGTGAAAAAGTGTTGAAGTTATCATCTGGAATTGAATTGTTCATTCCAAATACTATAAGAAATATGGGAGCAACTCGTATTATCGATCAGTATCTTCTTTATTGCAAAGAGATGTGTTCAGATTTTGAACCACTTGGTAAGAGTAGTTTATTTACTATTCTCGATACTTGTAAAGCATCAACAAGAAAGTCTTTACAAGGTATCAATTACTTTGCAGCTGAAGCTGGAGAAGCATTTGATGGTTTACGAAAAATGATTGAAGATAAAGTCGCTCTTTATAGTGATAGTGAACGACTTATTGAGAATTTGAAACGTGCTCGATTTTATTTGAAATCTGATTATAAAATGCACGTAACGAGATCAAGCAATATTGCTGATCATTGTTGTGTTTGTGCATTGAGCGATCCAGAAGGACGCAATTTTGCTCAAGATTGTGAGCATGAGCACGATGAATCGTGCATTGAATGTTCGAATCTAACGAACACGCTGAATGAAATCGAACGATTCATCGAAGAAACAGAAACAGACGAAGAGTTATTCGATCGAGCTTTGAAAAAGTTCCGATCATATCGTGAATCTATTGAAGCATGGAAAGCGCATTTACTGCGATCCATCAATCAAGATTTGTGTCGAGAAAATTTACTCGATAAGCTATCTAATAATGAGATTTATCTCAATCTTGATTGGGCCATGAAATTTCTTCCTGTGAAAAGTCGGGAACCACAGTCGGAATTTTTCGGTAAACGAGACATCAGTTGGCATATTACTGTTGCAATGAAGAATGATGCAGGTGTTGAAAATGAGAACAACACATTCGATGAAGACAGCGATGTCTTTGATGATAGTCAGCAAATCAATAATCAGGAAATGACTGATTTGTCCGAAGAAAACAGTGATGATACTAATGTCATTGATAAGAAAGGGAAACACTGTTTCAAGTATAAAGTTTTTGTACATGTTTTTGATCAGTGTACACAGGATAGTGAGACAGTCATCGCTATTTTGAGCGACGTTTTATGCCACGTCAAAGAAACTGATCCACAGATAAAAAATGCATTTATCCGATCGGATAATGCAGGTTGTTATCATTCGGCAAACACACTTGTGTCAGCCAAGCAAATATTGGAAAAGACTGGTATAGCAATCAAGCGAATTGATTTTGGTGATCCGCAGGGATGCAAGGGTCCTTCTGATCGTTATGCCGCCGTACTTAAGTCACATGTTCGTAGATATCTGAATGAAAATCATAATGTGACAACTGCTTCTGAATTTGTCGAAGCATGTCATTCATACAAAGGGGTCAAAGGTGTTTTTGCACTTGACTGCCGAATTGAAAATAATGAATTAAAAAAAAGTAAGAAGTGTACGATCAAGCAGATAACGAACTATTATAATTTCGAGTACCAAAGTCAAGGCCTTTTAGTACATCGCTCATGGAACATCAGTTCCGGCCTCTTGATACCGTGGTCACAGTTGAATCGCGATCAACCCATTTTCAATCTAATATCTAGTAAAACAGAAGGGTTTGTTCATGAATGGGTAGAGACAAAAGAGAGACATCGTGATGAAATTATGGATGTCGGCGGCTGTGATACACAAGAGGATGAATCATTACAAAACTGTTATAAGCAAAAGAATATATATACATGTGATGTTGAGCAGGGTTGTACTGCAGAATTTGTAAAATTTGGAAACTATATCAACCATATACTCATTGGTAAACATCGATGTACAGTTGAAAAACTTTTATTGAAAGATACAGCTATGAAAATGTATCATTCGAAATTAGAAGAAGTCGAAAATCGACGATTAATATGTATTGATATGAAGTTAACAGAAGTAATCGATGATGAAACGAGTTCTCTTCCGCAAGGTTAGGCTTTGCCCATACGCAAGCCGAACATAAATTTTTCAGACAAAAAGCGTGGATATCTCCAAAATAAATTCGATGAAGGCGTTTCCGATGTAAAACATTGGAAACCGAAAGAGGTGGTATTAGATATGGAGACCTTGAAAGAAAGCGGCAAGTTTTACTTTTCGGCTAGCGAAATTTTAAATGAAAATCAGGTTCGATCATTTTTTTGCCGACTAAAACGCGAAGGACAGATGATTGCTACACGAAATTCGACAGCTGGTAATGTAGTCGTCAAAGACAAACTTGTCAAAAATCCTACTCATGATAATAACGATGAAGAAATTGATGCAGAGATAGAAGCATTAAATCAAGACTTTCAAGATACTGAAATTACTCTCCAAGAAATCGAAATACTAGAAAGTTGTAGTATGAATGCTAAGATGGCACTTCAATCGTCTCTTTTGATGAATTCCTCACCTTCAACTTCAACTACGACATTAAAGAAAAACAAGTAAAACATAAAATGGACACATGTTTACCGAATTATGTCTATATCATCATAAATAAACGGGCACGGGTTTGCCGAATAATGTGCATATAAACATAATAAATGGGCACGGGTTTTCCGAATAATGCCCATTTATAAAGAATAATATTTTGTGCATGAGTGCGGGTATTCCGAGTAACACTCATAAACAAGATGGCGACACCGGTTTTCCCAGTAATGTCCCTCCTCTTCAAGCAGGATGGGCTCTACGTGCCGAAGAGGTGAAACACGGAAAAGGTTTTCCTTGACCGTGGCCAATAATCCTGCCCCCTATATTATGTAAGTATTCAACTATTTAAAAATAATACTAGAACTACCAGCGAAGATCGCATGAGCATTGAAGAACTTGTGAAGTGTTTCAATCTCTCTTTGCATGGCATTGTGACAATGCAAGATTAGCTAATTGATCTTATCTTCATAAAATATAATCAGTGATGATATTTTATTTTAAATAGAACATATATTCATTGAAATATGTCGTACCTGTGTGAAAAATACTCTAGATAATTCATAATCAACTCAAACTTCTATTTTTAATTAGAAAAAAATATTCATAATAATTTTTTCTTAAAAATGGTGTACAGTTGGTCAACATTGTGAGCCATTTTTTGCCTCAATACATAATTTTTTTTAAACGTTTTTTTAGTCATTTTGTAGTGGAGAAAAAACTGTACAACATATGTGAAATTCAACATGGAATCTTTTGAATTGACTGAATAGCAGATGATATATTGAAGATAGTTGACAGATTTTTTACTCAAAAAATTGTCAATCTTAGACAGTATTTGAGAAATAACTCTCGATCAGCACATTGAAATATAATTTGTAAATAGGTAATTTTGTTCAGCTTTCAATGCTCCATCTTTTGGTATATTACACGAAAAATTTCATTAACTTAATGTCATCGAAAAAATCTCAACTTTATATCAACAATTTTTGATGATATTTTTCAAATATCATCGTGAGTGCTCGACAGTAAAATTGAGCTAACTTTTCACCAGCTCAACGAAATGCGCTAAAAATTTGGATTTAGAGGTTTCAGATGATGCTGAACAAGGTGAGAATATCAAATCGAAAAACTAAATTTTGACGAGTGCTTCGATTTCTTGATGGCCTTACGAGTGCTCTCTTAAGTATCGCAAAATTCATCGAAGCCTAGCAGAATCCATCGGAATTCACCAATATGTAGGGGTGTCATTTTCCTGTTAAAGTCAAATAAATTTAAATTATCGATAATTTAAATTTAAAATAAATCTAAATTATTTTTTTCCATAAGTTAAATTTATTTTAAATTAAAATTACTGGTAATTTAATTTATTTTAGATTGAACTTATTTACTTTTTGTAATTTATTAGATTAAAATTAAATTAAATTATTTATGTATGATATTCAAAGTAAGAAATATTTCCTACTTTTAACCAAACATTTCTTTATCAATCGGGCCTTATCTAATATTTTCATTTAATTAACATGTCATGATGTGCCAAAAGGTCCTACCCCTACTGGTTATAAGTAGGATCGGAACAATTCTGTAGCAGTTTCAATCTGACGATCTGATCTGTTGAAACAGATCAGTTTCAGGAAATCATCGAGCCTTCAGGATGACCTACCTTATCCTGCTCCTCATAACTTTTCGGGCTCTACTTGGGAAAGATCCCTATAACCTTTTGGGCACTATCAATTGGAGGTTCCTACAACTGTTTGTGGCCTACCTTGGGATGGCCGCTACAACTTTTTGGGCCCTACCTAGGGATGCTATCTAGAGTTATCTCATCTGAAAGAGCACATCAAACTGTATCGACTGACGTTTTCAAAAATTTGTAGAAATGAATTTTGGTAGCAAAAAGTTTTTGAACAAGACTAGAAAGGCCGAATTTGGGGTCCGATTCTGATTATTAAGGTTGATGATTCATTATCAAATGTACAATTTAAGGATTTTAGATGAAAGCCCGTGTCGAGAAACCTCTAAATTCAAAATTTCAGCTCATTTGAATATGTCTGTGAAAAATGGTGAAAGACTTATTTTTGCGAAATTTTATGGGATAATATAAATTTATCTAATGCTCATATATCAATTAAAATACAACCAAAAGATCTGAAATTTCTACCATACACTATTCTCATCAAGTCCTTTATGTGTGCAAAGTTTCAGGCCAAAGTTCAAAATTTTATTTTTTTTCATGATCCTGAGGGGGACCACGGCAATTTTTCGGAAAAAAGTCAAACTTCGAATTTTGGCCTGAAACTTTGCACATATATAGGACTTGATGAGAATAGTGTATGGTAGAAATTTCAGATCTTTTGGTTGTATTTTAATTGGAATATGAGCATTAGAAAAATTTATATTATCCTATAAAATTTCGCAAAACTAAATCTTTCACCATTTTTCACAGACATGTTCAAATGAGCTGAAATTTTGAATTTAGAGGTTTCTCAACATGAGCTTTCATCTGAAATCCTTAAATTGTACATTTGATAATGAATCATCAACCTTAATAATCAGAATCGGACCCCAAATTCGGCCTTTCTAGTCTTGTTCAAAACATTTTTGCTACCGAAATTCATTTCCACAAATTTTTGGAAACGTCAGTCGATGCAGTTTGATGTGCTCTTTCATATGGGATAACTCTCGATTTATTCTAGGGCGCTGATCCGACCAACTTGCCATATATGCGTGAATACGCTTTCCAGAAATGGTATATAATACCAGGCAAAAATCATCCATCGATGAGATACTTCTATTACCATAAAAATATAGTCCATCGTCGATAGTATTTATGGTAAAAAAATCTCGGTTATATCTCTTGTTGTTCTTGAGAAAATAGAGATTTACTGGAAAGTATTGCACTATAAAGTACTCCAAATGGGACCTACCCCCTCATACTTGTATCGCCTATATCTCCAAAATGGCTCATCCGTTTGAGCTGAAATTTTCAGTTTCTTCTTAACTTTGTTAGGGCTATCCACTGTAAAAATATCAGACAAATCGGAGAGATCGATTGAGCAACGTTCTGCTGGAAATGGTCGTGGCTTAGGTGCAATGCCTCCTAGGGAAGCTATCTAGAGACTTTTGGGGCCTACCTAGGGACGGTATCTAGAACATTTTGGGCCCACCTGAAGGTGATATCTATAACTTTTTGGGCCCTACCTAGGGATGTTATCTAGAACTTTTTGGGTCCTACCTGGGATAGTATTTAGAACTTTATGGGTCCTACCTAGGGATGCTAGCTAGAGCTTTTTGGAACCTACCTGTGGGTGGTACCTAGAACATTTGGGACCCTACCTAGGGATACTATCTAGAACTTCTTCGGTCTTAGCCGGGGGTCGTATAGTCAATATCACTAGTAACGACGCATCCATCAAAAGTGGTGTATGACTCTATATAAGACAAAAACTAATATCAATTTTAATAGTCTGATCTACTGGAATTGTTTTGCACAACTTTATTTTCAACTTCATGAAAAATCAATTTTTTGTGACTGGGTTAGTCTCCAGGTATTCGAAAAAACATTTTTGTCTTTTTATCAATTATGGTCTTTACAGATCGATATAATAAAGTATACTGAATACCAATATCACAGTTTTTTCTATTTTAGTCGAGTAATAAGGGACATCGTGGGCATTTTTGAAAGACAAAAAAATCAGTTTTTGGCCTAAAAAAGCATTAATATTTGAGTGTGATTCATTGATATTAGGCTCATTCTATGCAGAATTTTTTTCTCTATCCGAATATATAAGAAGGTTTTGGAGATAAGAATCTTTTGAAATAGTTGATCGGTGAATACCACCCCGATTGGGTCCTATTGTCATATGCAGTGTTTACTTTACAACACTGAATCAATGAGATTTTTATACACAAAGCGTAACTCGATGAGCTCTTTCTAATGGAACTATTGTCAACACTGTTTAAACCGCTTTTGTACCCTTTGTACAGGTATCCTAGACGAAGAAAGGCGTACGTATAGTGATTACCTAATCGATGCTTATCATTGTCAAAATAGTTCCATTAGAAAGAGCTCATCGAGTTACGCTTTGTGTATAAAAATCTCATTGATTCAGTGTTGTAAAGTAAACACTGCATATGACAATAGGACCCAATCGGGGTGGTATTCACCGATCAACTATTTCAAAAGATTCTTATCTCCAAAACCTTCTTATATATTCGGATAGAGAAAAAAATTCTGCATAGAATGAGCCTAATATCAATGAATCACACTCAAATATTAATGCTTTTTTAGGCCAAAAACTGATTTTTTTGTCTTTCAAAAATGCCCACGATGTCCCTTATTACTCGACTAAAATAGAAAAAACTGTGATATTGGTATTCAGTATACTTTATTATATCGATCTGTAAAGACCATAATTGATAAAAAGACAAAAATGTTTTTTCGAATACCTGGAGACTAACCCAGTCACAAAAAATTGATTTTTCATGAAGTTGAAAATAAAGTTGTGCAAAACAATTCCAGTAGATCAGACTATTAAAATTGATATTAGTTTTTGTCTTATATAGAGTCATACACCACTTTTGATGGATGCGTCGTTACTAGTGATATTGACTATACGACCCCCGGCTAAGACCGAAGAAGTTCTAGATAGTATCCCTAGGTAGGGTCCCAAATGTTCTAGGTACCACCTCCACGTAGGGCCCAAAAGATTCTAGGCACTGCCCTCAGGTAGGGTCCAAAAAGTTCTAGATAGCATTCCTAGGTAAGGCCCAAAATGTTCTAGGGACCGCCCCAAGGTAGGCGCCAGAAAGCTCTAGATAGCATCCCTAGGTAGAGCCCAACAAGTTGTAGGGACCATCTCGAGGTGGCCACAAATCGTTGTAGGGACCTCCAATTGATAGTGCCCAAAAAGTTATGGGGATCGTCCCCAAGTAGAGCCAGAAAAGTTATGGGGAGCAGGGTAAGATATGTCATCAAAAATGCTCGATGATTTCCTGAAACTGATCTGTTTCCACAGATCAGATCGTCAGATTGAAACTGTTAGAGAATTGTTCCGATCCTACTTATAACCAGTACGGGTAGGACCTTTTGGCACATCATGACATGTTGATTAAATGAAAATATTGGATAAGGCATGATTGATAAAGAAATGTTAGGTTAAAAGTAGGACATGTTTCTCACTTTGAATATCGTACAGAAATAATTTAATTTAATTTTAATTTAATAAATTACAAAAACTAAACAAGTTAAATTTAAAATAAATTGAATTATCAGTAATTTAATTTACGCATAAATTACATTAAAAGTAAATATAAATTACCGCCCTTACCAATACGTCAATCTGCTGAGTTCACTCTTGCTTCTTACTCGAAAATCCTACGACCAATTCCTCCTTTTTTCGATCACTTTTTTTGAATCCTATTGGATCCTGCTGGATCCTACTGGATCCTGTTGGATCCCGCTGGATCGTATTGGATCCTATTGGATCCTGCTGGATCCTGCTGAATCCTGTTGGATCCCGCTGGATCCTGTTGGATCCTGTTGGATCCTGTTGGATCCTGTTGGATCCTGTTGGATCCCGCTGGATCCTGTTGGATCCCGCTGGATCCTATTGGATCCTGCTGGATCCTGCTGAATCCTGTTGGATCCTGTTGGATTCCGCTGGATCCTATTGAATCCTGCTGGATCCTGCTGGATCCTGTTGGATCCCGCTGGATCCTATTGGATCCCGCTGGATCCTATTGGTTCCTATTGGATCCTGCTGAATCTTGTTGGATCCCGCTGGATCCTATTGGTTCCTATTGGATCCTGCTGGATCCTGTTGAATCCTGTGGGATCCTGCTGGATCCTGTTGAATCCTAGGATCCAGCAGGATCCGCTTTTTCCCCCTTGGTATTCTCTCACAGATGAGTGAATCTGAACATACTTACGAACATCCTGTCTTTTTTCTTACGACCTCCCTGTTTCTGTCCTTACGAACTCCCGCATATTGTCATTCCGATATTCAGTGGAATTTTGCTGTTCAGTCTTTGAAAGTTATTGTGAGAATTCATTCCGAACTCCTGGACGGACTTCATTCGGAACACCCTGTTTTTTTGTTGTATTTCATTTACGAATTCCATTCCGAACATCCTGTCTTTTCCCTCATGTTCGGAGATCGTAAACAGATTACTTTACCGGAGATCGTAAAAAAGAGGTGAGACGAAATGTCATTTTCCCGATCAGTGTTGATGAAGAAAAAGTAACTATGACGCTTCTTTGCCTTAATCCAAGTGTTCGATTACTTCTACAATCTCGGCAAAAAATTCGGGGACATTGAAAAATAGCTTTCCAAAATTTCGGAACTTATGAGGGAAAATCGTCAGGTGTCACTAAGGGGGGAAAAGCGGATCCTGGATCCTTGGATTCTAGTGGATTCTGTGGATCCTGTTGGATTCTGTGGATCCTGTTGGATTCTGTGGATCCTGATGGATCCTGTTGGATCTTGTGGATCCTGATGGATCCTATTAGATCCTGATGGATCCTATTAGATCCTG
>CAJNOL010003998.1:0-18139 GCA_905250125.1 Rotaria sordida | reverse complement strand
CTTAAGTAAAATAAGCTTAATGCAGTGTTCATATATTGTTCTATCTGTTTTTCTTTTTTATTCTTATTTTTGTTTCTTCTATTTCTTTTTGGGTACTATTTTCATGGTCAGTAGAATAAATGATATGGTCAGTAAGCAAAATAGTTATAAAATCAGTGAAATAAATGAATGGTCAGTAGATTAAATGAATGATCAGTAATATAAATGAACGGTCAGTGAATTAAAGAAATGATCATTAATCTATTTAAATGATCAGTTCTTAAATTAATTCGGTCTTTTAATTATATGTAAATGTCAGTAAATTAAATAAGAGGATAAGTAAAAAAAATAAAAATGTGTGCTATATATGCAGTGCTTGCTCCTATCCGTTCGTTCACAATCAGGTGAGTGTCAAGAAGTAAAACAGATGGAAGCAATACAAATTCCCCAATATGAAAGTGAAACATCTGATGCAGAAATGGTCGAAGAAAACCATGAAATAAATGAAAAAATTAATAAAAAAAGAAGATTAAAATATTGGATTAAAGAAGCTACCTATGACAATCCTAATGAAGCAGAAACATCAATCGAAAATCAATGGTCTAAACATTATACAAATTATACTGAACAAGGTCGAAAGGTTTATTATCGTTGTAAACGAATGAAACGTCGAGGTCCTCAATGTAATGTTAGCATGTATATGTTATATCATGCAGACTCTGATAAAGTCACTTGTTACAAAACAGAAGGTGAACATGATCATGATGATGATGATAAAACTCGTGGTATTCATGAAACAGTTAAAAGGGTTATCGATGAATTATATGATGATGATGTTATGAAGCCTAAACAAATAATCAGAGCTTTAGAAACAAGAAAAATAAAAACACCAACGTACACACAACTGAACAATTATATTAGTCATTTAAAAACAAAGATGTATGTTTCAAATACAATAAGTTTAGGTGAATTGGAGCAATGGTGCAAGGATAATGAACATATTCCAGCTGATGAAAACAAAGCTTTTGTTGTATCATATGAAATCATATATGATACTGAAGAGTATGAAGACGATGAAGACGTCGAAGAAGATGAAGGTAATAAATTTCGGATATTCATTTCGTCTCTTCGATTACTGAATATTACATCACAATCATCACATATACATGCTGATGCTACTTATAAGTTAGTATGGCAAGGCTTTCCAATTTTAATATTTGGTACTACTGATTTAAACAAATCCTTTCATCCATTTGGTTTAGCGATATGTTCTAATGAAAAAACAAATGATTTTGCATTTATTTTTAAAGATATTCAAATTGGAATGCAAAAGATTAATAAAGATTTATTAAAACCAAAAGCATTAATATCTGATGCTGCTGATGCAATTAAAAACGGATTTAAAAAGGTATTCGACAACTCATATGATCATATAATGTGCTGGGCACATATGAAGAGGAATATTAACAATCGTGTATGCCAAATAAATGATAAACATATTGCAAAAGAAATGATAGAAGATATCGAAATGCTTCAATTATCCAACTCAACACCTGTATTTCAATTAGCATCAAAGTTATTTATGAAAAAATGGAAAATGAACAACAAACAAAATAACCAATCAATATTAGATTTTTTAAATTATTTTGATAATGAATGGCTTCAGTTAAATTGTGGTTGGTACAAAGGTATACAAATGTACGTACCAAGTACAAACAACGCTTTAGAATCAACTAATAGAACAATTAAAGATGATGGAACATTTAGAGAACGTCATGTTTTATCAAGATTCTTGACAATAGCGTCAAATATTATTAATGATTGGTCAATTGAACGAGATCCTTCTTCAACTAATGCAAAAATATTTGCTACAGAACCGCCAATATCTTTAGAATTATGGACTTCATCTTATCAATGGGCTAAATCAACAAAAGATATAATTTGTATCTCCAACAATTCTTCAAAAATTTATTATATACCAGCTCGTGATTTACAATCCATTAAAGAAGCTGATTTAACTAAATACGAAAATAAGAAATGAACGACTTTCAATCAATTTAGAAAATCATTTGATATTTGGCGTATGGAAATAGAGAATAATGAAACTTGGAAAAAATCAAAATGTAACTGTCCAGCGTTTCTTAAGAATTATATATGCAAACACATTGTTGGTATGGCTATTCGTTTAAAACATTGCAAACCACCACCAGCAGCAAAAACAGTACTGTGCCAATGGGCATATCATCTTATATGATATCTTTACTTTCTCAGTGTGTTCTTGTACAATCAATGTTACGTGTGTTCATAATCGCATTACTCTTACGTTTATGTATGCTTGATTGAACCTTATTCTCTTGCTGTCGTAACGCGCTTCTCATTCTCCATTCACTCGTATATTATATGTATTGCTCTCATCTGTGTTCTTACTCGATTGTTCTTCTATATCTGTTCTCTCCTTGGCTTCACCACTTGTTCATTCTTACATTGTTCTCTCCTTGGCCTCATCACTTGTTTATTCTTACATTGCATAATCTTCTGTTATATCTTTCTTATTTCCTTTCCTCCACTTATATTGTATTATCTATTCTCTCTCTTCTCTCCCAGCTCTCTCCTATATAAGCTCATGTTGTGTATGAGAGTGTTACATTTGGATGTAGTGCACAGTCGAATAAACATCATGCCCACAATGGGATCAAAGACATTTAATGTGCCTCTCCATTTGTCATCATAACGATAGTGGAATGCACTAGTAGCTCATTAACATCAATGCCCAACCAGTGGTAGAGCTGCATCACCATTTTCGTTACAAATACCAATAGGTGAAAAAAGAAAACGAGGTAGACCAGCGAAAGCTAAGGGTGCTTTACTAATACAATAGTTCAATTTTCATTCTTTGTTTTTCATGCCATTCTTTCATTTCTATTTACTATCCTCTTGGATTTCTTATTTATTCTATGTGTCTTTATTTAATTTCTTTTCTTGTATATCAAATTAATCTTTATGGAAATAAACCTTATTTTTTCTACTGATAAAATCTGAGTTGTTTACTGATCAAATTTGAATTTTTAACCGACCGAATTTGAATTTTTTACTGACCGAATTTGATTTATTTACTTATCAAGTTTTAAATTTTTACTGATATTTTTATTTAAAAAACTAACCATTTTTGAATTAATTACTGACCATTTCACTACTGACCATTCAATATTAGCACTGATCATTTGCCTATTTTTTTACTGACCATTTTATTTATTTTACTGACCAGAAATTATCTTCCCTTTCTTTTTTATTCTTATTTTTGTTTCTTCTATTTCTTTTTTATTCTTGTTTTTGTTTCTTTTATTTCTTTTTTATGCTTGTTCTTCTTTCTCTATCTTGCGCTATGTGCGTTTTAGATTATAGAAAAAAAATATCGGTTGATTATTAAATTTTATTGAAAGCTAAAAAATACTACAAAAAAATGAAAAAAAATTGAGATAAAATAAAAAAAAGATTGAGATAAAATGAAAAAAAATTAAGAGAAAATGAAAAAAAAATTAAGAAAAAATGAAAAAATATAAATATTAAATAAATGGAATGAAGGAAGAAAAGGAAACTAACTAAAAATAAGAAAGAAACTATACCTTAAAATATGTTTGAAAAAAGTCCTTGGCATCTGCTTGATTAATAAGATAATGCTGGGTTGAAATTGTGCTGTCTAGAAAGAAAAAAAATATTTATTGATTTTAGAATAAAGATGTTATACATATTTAACTTACTGAATTAGTTGGCAAGGTATCATTCAAATATGTGTCTGACGTAGACAAAAAGTATCCGAATTACCGTTTTATTCTGTTTCACATAGCAAACAAATACTACCAAAGAAAATTGTATTCATCTCCGTTACTCAATCCCATGCGAAGCCTCGAAATTAATATCATTCATCACGTTTGTATACAGGGTAAATGCTACCAAGCCAGACGTCATACAATTATTACTTTACTTTTAACCCATAAGTACCAATTAAAAACCGAAAGCAAACAAACTATGGCAATTAAATAATGCTCACGAAGGACTCATTCTTCAATATTCATCATATCCATACAAAGATACAGCTTTAGTAACTCCATCGAAGCATCATTCTTAACGGCTTCTACCTACTCAACTACTTCTCACCTATTCCGTTCATTTTTCCGTCCTCATCGGACTACACCAATATTTCTTTGACACCGCATAACAACTGAACTTCATCATCTATACTTCCATTTATCTATATCAGTATTTCCATAAGAAAATAGCATCTTCATGTTTCTATCCACAATTACCTATCAAACGTATTTACCATCTTAAAGCTTCATTCGACTATCCCCTCCCTTTTCTAGAGAAGCCATATCACGAACACTTTCATAAAAACTGCCACAACAAATGATTATTACTAACAAACACTCTATTTATCTCTTTGATTACCATCCAAGTGAGTCAATAATATTCAATTTATGACTAAACATCACATGACAAATGAATACAATTCATAAATATTCTATTCATCTTTTTGATTCGGTTCGCAGTGTTAGAATGGTGTTGAACATATGACTAAACATCATATGACAAATTAATACAATTCATAAATATTCTATTCATCTCTTTTATTCGTTTCGAAGTGTTAGAATGGCGTTGAACCTATGAGTAAACATCATATGACAAATCAACACTATTCAGGAACATTGTATTCACCTTTATCATTCGCATTGAAGTCGTAGAATGATATTAAACCTATCAGTAAACATCATACGATAAATCAATACTATTCAGGAAGCTTGTATTCATCTTTCTGATTCGCATCGAACTGCTAGAATGATGTGGAAAGTACGAGTAAATATTATATGACAAATGATGACTATTCACCAACGTTCTATTCATCTCTTTGATTCACTTCGAAATGTTACAATGATGTTCACACTACGGGTAAGCATCATACGACAAATAAATACTATTCATTAACATTCCATTCATCTTTTTCATTCGCATCGAACTGGTAGAATAATGTTGAATCTATGAGTAACGAGAGTCTGAGAAATCAATACTTGCCACAAAACCTCCATTCATCTCTTTCAATCGCTTCGAAGTGTGAGAACGGCGTTGAAACTATGAGTAAACATCCTATAACACACGACTACTATTCATCAACATCCTATTCATCTCTTTGATTCGCATCGAAGTGGTAGAATGATATCGAATCTATGAGCAAACATCATATGACAAATGAATACTATTCAACAACATTCTATTCATCTCTTTAATTCGCATCGAACTGGTAGAATGATGTGGAAAGTACGACTAAATATTATATGACACATGATGACTATTCACCAACATTCTATTCATCTCTTTGATTCACTTCGAAATGTTACAATGATGTTCAAACTATGGGTAAGCATCATACGAAAAATGAATACTATTCATAAACATTCTATTCATCTCTTTGATTACCATCGAAGTGCTAGAATAATGTTGAATCTATAAGTAACGAGTGTCTGACAAATGAATACTTTGCACAAAACTTCCATTCATCTCTTTCATTCGCTTCGAAGTGTCAGAACCGTGTTGAAACTATGAGTAAACATCATATCACAAATGAATACTATTCATCAACATTCTATTCATCACTTTCATTCGCATCGAAGTAGTAGCATGGTTTTCAATCTATGAGTAAAGGTCATATAAGAAATGGATGCCATTCATTAAGATTCTATTCATTTATTTTATTCGCTTCGAAGTGTCAGAACCGTGTTGAAACTATGAATAAACATCATATCACAAATGAATACTATTCATTAACATTCTATTCATCACTTTGATTCGCATCCAAGTAGTAGAATGGTTTTCAATCTATCAGTAAAGGTCGTATGAGAAATGGATGCCATTCATCAAGATTCTATTCATCTACTTCATTCGCTTCCAAGCGGTACCATAATGTTGAATCTATCAGCAGAGATCGTGTGACAAATGAATACTATTCAGGAAGATTCCATTCATCTGTTTGATTGGCTTCGAAGTGTTAGAATGATGTTGAAGCTATGAGTAAACATCATATGACAAATGAATACTATTCAACAACATTTTATTCATCTTCTTGATTCGCATCGAAGTGTTAAAATGATCTTGAAACTATGAATAAAACTAGTGTTACAAATGAACGCTTACCACAAAAATTCTCTTCATCTGTTTCATTCACTTCCGAATATTAGAACGATGTTGAAACTATGAGTAAACATCAAATGACAAATGAATACTATTCATAAACATTCGATTCATTTCTTTCATTCGCATCCAAGTGGTCGAATGAGGTTAAACGTATGAGAAAATATCGCGTGGGAAATTGATATTCTCTACAAAAATTCAATTCATCGCTTTCATTCGCATCGAAGTGGTATAATTATAAAGAATCTATGAATAAAGATCCTATAAGGATTGAATACTATTCATCAACATTCTATTCATCTCTTTGACTCGCTTGGAAATTCTAGAATGATGTTGAATCTATGCATAACGATTCTATCACAGATGAATACTATTGAGCAAGATTCTATACATCTCTTTCATTCGCTTTGAAATGGTAGAATGATGCTGAAAACATGGGTTAACATCTCGTGCCTAATGAATACTATTGAACAAGATTCTATTTATCTCTTTGATTCACTTCAACATGGTAGAAAGATGGTGAACCTATGAGTAAACATCGTACGACAAATGACTACTATTCACCAACATTTCCTTCATCTCTTTCATTCGTTTTCAAATCGTAGAATGATGTTCCACCGAAGGGTAACGATCGTGTAGCAAATGAATACTATTAATTAAGATTCCACTCATCTCTTTCATTCGCTTTCAATTCCCAGAATGATGCTGAAGCGATGGGTGAAGATCGTGTGGCAAATGAATACTATTCAACAGCACTCTATTCATTTCTTTGATTCCCTTTCAACTGGTACAATGATATTGAACCTATGAATAAGCATCGTACAGCAAATGAATACTATTCAGTAAGATTCTATTTCTCTCTATGATGCTCTTCGAAGTGGTAGAATGATATTGAATCCATGAGTAAAGATCGCATAAATAATGAATACTATTCACAAACATTCTATTCTTATCTATGATCCGCATAGAAATGCTAGAATGATGTTCAACCTATGAGTAAAAATCCTATGACAAACGAATACTTCGCACAAAAATTCTATTCATATCTTTGATTCGCTTCAAAGACGTAGAAAGATGTTGAACACATGACTAAACACTATATCACAAATGAATACTATTCACGAAATGTCTATTCATTTCTTTCATTCGCTACGAAATGGTAGCATAATGTTGAATCTATGTGAAAAGATCAAATGCGGCATGAATACTATTCAACAAAAATCTATTCATTTCTTTGATTCGTATAGAAGTGGTACCATGATATTCAATTTAAAAGTAAACCACGTACAAAAAATGAATACTATTCATTAAGATTGTATTCATCTCTTTGATTCTCATCCAAGTACTAGAATCGTATGGAATCTAACGATAAAGATCGTATGAAAAGCGAATACTTCTAAGTAACACTCTATTCACCTCTTTGATTCCCATCGAAGTGCTAAAATGATATTAAATCTATGCATGAACAGCATATCGCAAATGAATACTACTCAGCAAGAATCTACTCATCTCTTTCATTCACTTTCAAATGGTAGAATGATCTTGAATTTATCAGTAAATATCATATAATAAATGAATACTTTTCAGGAACATTCTATTCATCTCTTTCATTCGCACCGACGTAGTAGAATGATATGGCATCTAATGATAAAAATCCTATCACAGATGAATACTATTAATAAGGATTCCATTCATCTCTTTGATTAGCATCGAAGTGGCACAATGATATTGAATCTATAACTGAAGAGCATATGAGAAATGAATACTATTCAGTAACATCCGATTCATCTCTTTAATTCGCTGTGAACTGCTAGAATGATATTAAACCTATGAGTAAGTATCATATAACAAATGAATACTACTCACTAAGATCCTATTCATCTGTGTCATTCGAATGGAACTGCTAGATTGACGTTGAATCCATGTGTGAAAATCGAAGAAGAAATGAATACTATTCACAAAAGTTCAATTCATCTGTTTAATTCGCTTCTAAGTGATGGCATGATGTTGAATCTATGAGTAAACGACATGTGACGCATGAATACTATTTATCAAGAATCTATTCATCTCTTCGATTCGCTTTGAAGTCGTAAAATGCTGTTGAACCTATGAGTAAACGTCATGTGGCACATGAATACTATTTACCAAGAATCTATTCATCTCTTCAATTCGCTTTGAAACGCTAAAATGCTGTTGAACCTATGAGTAAAGATCGTGTGGCACATGAATACTATTCACTAAAATTCTATCCATCTGTTTGATTGGCTTTGAGGTCGTAGAATGATGTTGAACCCATGAGTAAAGATCGTGTAACGAATGAATACTTTGCACAAATATTCTATTCATCTATTTCATTCGCTTCGAAGTGTTTGCTTGATGTTGAATCTATGAGTTAACATCATATGCCAAGTGAATACTGTTCACCAACATACTGTTCATCTGCTTGATTCTCGTCGAAGTAGTAGAATGATTTTCAATCTATCAGTAAAGATCGTATGAGAGATGGATGCCATTCATTAAGATTCTATTCATCCCGTTGATTCTCTTTGAACGGGTAGAATGACTGAGACACTATGAGTAAATATCGTACGACGGCTGAATACTATTCAGGAAGATTCTATTCATGTCTGTAATTCGCACCGAACTGGAAGAATCACGTTCGATGTATGAGCAAAGATCGTGTAACAAATGAGTACTATACACAAAATTTATATTCATCTCTCTGAGTCGTTTGAAAGTGATAAACTGATATTGAATCTATCAGTAAACATCGTAGGAGTAATGGATACTATTCATTAATATCGGATTCATCTTCTTGGTTCCCATTTCTTTCGTCGGATGATGTTGAGTCTATGTGTATAAATCATATGAGAAATGAACAATACTCAGCAAGACTCTGTTTATCATTTTGATTCGCATCAAACTTGCAGACTGACGTTGAGACTATGAGTCAACGTCACTCCACATATGAATACTATTCAAGAAGATTCTATTCATCTCTTTGGTTCGCATCGAAGTCGCGAAATGATGTTGAACCTGTGAGGGAAGATCGCATTTGCAATGAATACTTTCCACAAAAATTCTATTCATTTCGTTGCTTCGATTTGTAGCGGTGGAATAATGTTGAAAATTTAAGTGAATATCACATGACAGTTGTATACCATTCAGGAATATACTATTCATGTCTTGGATTCGCATAGAAGCGATAGCACGATGTTAAGCCTATGAGTAAAGATCGCGTCAGAAATTAATATTTTGCACAAAAATTCTATTCATCTGTTTGATTTCCAGCGACCTGCTAGAATAATATTCAATCTCTTACTAAACATCATATAAGAAATGAATACTACTCACCAACATTCTCTTCATCTGTTTGATTCGCTGCGAAGTGGTAGAATGATGTTGCATTCATAAGTAATGATTGTATAAGAAATGAAGACTATCAATTAAAACTCTATCCTTCTCTTTGAATCGCCTGAAAGTGGTAAAATGATATTGACCCTATGAGTTAACTGCATATGAGACATGAATACTATCCAAGAAGATTCTATTCGTATCTTTGTTTAGCTTCGAAATGTTAGAATAGTATTAAACCGATGAGTAAGCATCAAATGACAAATGAATACTATTCACGAACATTCAATTCATACGTTTGATGCGCTTCGAAATCCTAAAATGATCTTGAAACGATGAGTAAACATCCTATGACAAATGAATACTATTCAGCAATATTCTATTCATCTGTTTGAATCTCAACAAAGCGTTACAACGATATTGAATCTATGAGTAAGGATCATATGCCAAATGGATAGTACTGACCAATATTCTATTCATCTGTTTCATTTGCTTGGAAATGGTAGACTCATGTTGAATGCATGAGTGATGGTCTTATTTGAAATGAACATTATTCATTAACATCCTGTTCTTCTCTTTGATTCGTATCGAAGTGGTACAATGCTATTGAATAAATGAGTAAACATTAAATGACAAATGGATACTATTAACGAACATTTTATTCATCACTTTGAGTCACTTCGAAATGTTAGAAGGCTGTTGAACTGATGAGTAAACATCATATGACAAATGAATACTATTCAGCAACATTCTATTTCTGTCTTTGATTCGCATCGAAATGATAGAATGATATTCGATCTATGAGTAAAGAGTATATGACAAATGAATACTATTCACGAACATGCTATTCATCTCTTCGATTCGCATCGAAGTGGTAGAATGATGTGAAACCTATGAATGAAGATGGTGTGAGAAATTAATAGTTTCCACAAGCATTCTATTCATCTCTTTCATTGACTTACAACTGTTAAAATGATGTTAAGCCGATGAGGAAACGGCATACCTCAAATGAATACTATTCAAAAACATTCTATTCATCTCTTGGATTCGCTTCGAAGTTATAGAATAATATTAAATCGATCAGTAAATATTATATGTCAAATGGATACTCTTCACCAACATTCTATTTATCCCTTTGATTCGCTTCGAGCTGGTAGAATGATATTGAATCTATGATTCAACATGATATGACAAATGGATACTCTTCACCAACATTCTATTTATTTCTTTGATTCACTTCGAAGTGCTAGCATGAGGTTGACTCCCTGAATAAAGTTCATACGAGAAATGAACACTATTCATAATCATTCTATTCTTACCTTTGATTTGGAACAAAGTGGTAGAATGATGTTGCACCTATAAGTAGAGATCGTATGGAAAATGAATAGTTGCCACAAGAATTATGTTCATATCTTTGATTCTGAGCGAAATCTTAGAATAATCTTGAATCGATGAGTTAATGTCATATGACAAATGAATACTATTCACTAAAATTCTATTCATATCTTTGATTCGCTTCGAAATGTTAGAATGATGTTAAAGCGGCGAGAAAACATCATATAACAATTGAATACTATTGAACAAGATACTGTTCATCTGTTTGATTCGCATCGAAGTTGTAGAATGACATCAAGTCTACGAGTAAACATCATATGACCAATGCATACTATTCAGTAACATTCAATTCATCTATTTGATTCGCGTCGAAGTGCCAGAATGATGTTGAATTCATCAACGAAGATCCTACGAGAAATGAGCACTACTAACTAACGTTCTATTCCTCTCTGTGATTCGCATCCAAGTGGGAGAACGATGTTGAGCCTATGACTAAAGAGTGTGTAAGAATTGAATACTTGACACAAAAAGTCTATTGATAAGGTTGATTCGCTTCGAAACCTTAGAATGATGTTGAACCGTTGAGTAAACGTCATATGACAAATGAATACTATTAATTAAGATTTAATTCATGTCTTCCGTTCGCTTCGAAATGGTAGCATGAAGTTGAATCCATCTGTAAGAATCATATGACAAATGAATAGTTTTTAGGAAGTTTTGCTTCATCTTTTTGACTCCCATGGAAAGGCTAGAATGCTGTTGAAACTTTGAGTAAACATTAGAGGAGAAATGAATAGTGTTTACTAAGAAATTATTCATCTCTTTCAATTGGATCGCAGTGGTAGAGTTATATTGAATTTATTAATACACATCATATGAGAAATGAATACTGTTTAGTAGGATTGTGTTCATCTGTTGGATTCTCCTCGAAGTTGCACAATGATATTGAATCTGCGAGCACATATCATATGACAAATCCATAGTATTCACCATCATTGTATTCATTCGTTTCAGGCGCATTGAAGTAGCGGAATGATATTGAATCGATGAGTAAACATCATATGAGAAATGAATAGTATTTAGGAAGATTCTATTCATGTCTTTGATTCGCTTTAAAATTGTAGAATGATGTTGAACCTATGAGTAGACATCATACGATTAAGGACTACTGTGTACCAACACTGTATTCATCTCTTCAACTCGCATGGAAGTTGTAGAATACTGTTGAATCTATGAGTAAAGGTACAATGACAAATAAATGGTGTGCACAAGAATTCGATTCATCTGTTTGACTTGCTTCGAAGTGTTAGAATGATGTTCAACCTATCCGCAAATATCATGCGAAAGATGAATACTATTCAGGAAGATTCTATTCGTCTCTTCAATTCGCTTTCAATTGCAAGAGTAATGTAGAAGGTATGCATAAAAATCATATGACAAATGAATACTATTCAACAAGATTCTATTCCTCTTTTTGATTCGCATTCAAACGGTTGAGTGATGTTGTACCGGTGTGTAGAACTTGTGTAGCAAATGAATAATATTCAGCAAGACTTTATTCATCTGTCGGATGCAATTTATGATGGGAAAATGATGTTGAATCTACGAGTAAAGATCGTGTTAGAAAGGAACACTTTTCACAAAAATTCTATGCGTCTATTTGATTCGCTTCGACGTGTTTGAATAATGTTGAATCTATGAGTAAATATCATATGAAAAATCAATAGTTTTTATCAATATTGATTCATCTTTTCGATTACCTTCAAAAGGGTAGAATGGCGTTGAATCTATGCGTAAACATTATATGACAAATGAATTCTAATTTTTAGCATTCTATTTATCTTCTTGAGTCGCATCGAAGTAGTACAATGATTTTGGATCCATATGCAAAAGCCGCATGATCAATGAACACGATTCATCAGGATTCCATTCGTCTCTTTGATTCGCTTCGAAGTGGTACAATAATTTTGAATATATCATCAGAGATCATGTGAGAATTGAGTACCATTTAGGAAGTTTCTATTCATGTCTTTGATTCGCTTTGAAGTATTGGAATGATGTTGAAACTACAAGTAAATATCGTACGATAAATAAATACTCTTCAGTATGATTCTATTCTAAGGTTTGATTCGCGTGGAAGCAGTAGAATGATGTCGGAAGTGCGACTAAAGATCATGTAAAAAATGAGAACTATTCAGTAAGTTTATATTCATGTCTTTGATTCGCTTTGAAGTGTTAGAATAATGTTGAAACTACAAGTAAACATCGTACGACAAATGAATACTTTTCAGTAAGATTCTATTCTAATGTTTGATTCGCATCCAAGCGGTGGAATGATGTCCGACGTGTGACTAAAGATCGTGTAACAAATGAGAACTATTCACAAAAGTTATATTCGCCTCTTTGTTTCGCTTTCAAGTGGTAAAATATTGTTCAATGTATCGGGAATTTTGGTGTCAGAAATGAATAGTATTCAACAACATTGTATTCATCTCTGCGATACGCTTTGAATCGAAGAACGATGTTGAATCTATGAGTAATCATTATATAAGAAATGAATAATATTCACGATGATTCTATTCGTATTTTTCATTCGCATCGAACTGGCAGCATGATGTTGAAACTGTGAATAAACAGAATATGACAAATGAATACTATTTAGGAAGATTTTATTCATCTCTTTGATTCGCACCGAACTAGTGGAATGATGTTGAATGTATAAGAAAAGATCGTGTATGAAATGAATACTTTGCACAAAGTTTCTATTCATCTCTTTCAATCGTATCGAAGTGGCAGAATGATGTTGAAACGAGGAATATGCATCATATCACAAATGAATACTATTCAGTAACATTAAATTCACCTCTTTGATTCACATCGGAGTGGTAAAATGGTGTTATATCTATGAGTAAAGATCGTGTGAGGAATTAATATTTTGCACAAAAATTGTATTTATCTCTTTGATTGGCATCGAAGTGATAGAATGACAAATAATCGATGAGTAAAGATCGTATGAGAAATGAATACCATTCAGTAAAATCTATTCATCTCATTGATTCGCGTCAAAGTGGTAGAATGATATTGAATCTATGAGTAAATATTATATTACGAATGGATGCTATTGCATAACATCCTATTCATGTCTTTGATCGGTTTGAAAGTAGTAGAATGCTATTGAATATATGAGTAAACATCATATGAAAAATGGATAGTATTTAGGAACATTCTATTCATCTCTTTCATTTGCATCGAAATGTCAGAATGATATTAAAGCGATTAGTAAAGATCACATCACAAATGAATAGTATTTATAAAGATTCTGTTCATCCCTTGGATTCGCTTGGAAATTGGAGAATCATGTGGAATATATTAGTAACGATCGTATGAGAAATCAATAGTTTCCACAAATATTCTATTCATCTGTTTCATTCGTATTGAAGTGTTAGAATGATTTTGAATGTATGAGTAAGTATTATATAACAAATGGATACTATTCAGTAAAATCTATTCGTCTTCTTGATTCGCATCGATGTGGTTGAATGATATTGAATATATGAGTAAAGATCGTATGAAAAATGAACACTATTTGCCAACATTCTATTCTTTTCTTTGATGTGCTTTGAAATGTTAGAATGATGTTGAACCGATGAGTAAAAATCGTATGACTAATGGATACTACTCAATAAGCTTCTATTCATCTCTTTGATTCCTATCGAAGTGGTAGGATGATATTCAACCCATGAGTAAGAATCATGTGAGAAATGAGTGCTTTGCACAAAAATCGTTTTCGTATCTTTGATTCGCTCCGAAATGTTTGAATGATTTTGAAACGATGTGTAAACACTATATGGGAAATGAATACTTTTCACCAACATTCTATTCTTCTGTTTGATTCAAATCGAAATGGTAGAATGACGTGGAACCTATGAGTAAAGATCGTGTGGGAAATGAATACTTTGGACAAAAAGTCTCTTCATATCTTTGATTCGTTTCGAAATGTTAGAATGATGTGGAACCGATGAGTAAACATCATATGATAAATGAATACTATTGATAAACATTCTATTCATCTCTTGGATTCGCTTGGAAATGGTAGCATGCTGTTGAATGTATGCGTAAAGATCATATAACAAATGAATACTATTCAGGAAGTTTCTATTCATCTCGTTGATTCGCATCGAAGTGGTAGAATGATATGGAATCTATGGCTCAAAATAATATGAGAAATGGATGCTATTCAGCAAGATTGTATTCATCTGTTTTATTCGCATTCAAGTAGTAGAATGGTATTGAATCTATGAGTACACATTATTTGAGAAATGAATCCTATTCATAAACATTCCAGTCACCTGTTTGATTCGGATGGAAATGGTAGAATGATATTGAATCTGTGAGTAAATATCATATGAAAAATGGATACTATTCACCAACATTCTATTTATCTATTTGATTCGCGTCGAAGTGATAGAATGATATTGAATATATGGGTAAACATCATATGAGAAATGAATACTATCCAGAAAGATTGTATTCATCTCTTTGATTCATATTGAAGTGCTAGAATGATATTGAGTCTATGAGTGAACATTATACGAGAAATGAATAGTATTCAGGAATATTCTATTCATCTCTCTGATTCGTATTTAAGCGGTAGATTGATGTTGAATCTATGAGTAAAAATAGTATGAGAAATGAATACTGTTCACAAAAGTTCTATTCATGTGTTTGATTCGCTTCGAAGTGTTAGAAATATGTTGAATGAATGGGGAAAGATCGTGTGACGAATGAATAGTATTGAGGAAGATTCTATTTATCTATTGAATTCGCTTTGAAATTGTTGAAAGATGTTGAAGCGATGGGTAAGGATCGTGTGGCAAAGGAATACTGTTCAGGAAGATTTCAGTCATCTGTGTGATTGGCTTTGAATTAATAGAATGATGTTGAAACTGTGAGTAAAGATCGCGGTATAAATGAATACTTTGCACAAAAATGCTATTCACCTCTTTGATTCCCTTCGAAGTGTCAGAATGATGTTGAGTCTATGAGTAAACATTATATGGGAAACCAATACTATTCAGCAATATTGTATTCATCTTTTTGATTCGCGTTGAAATGGCAGAATGATGTTGAATCTTTGAGTAAACATTGGATGGTAAATGGATGCTATTCAGTAAGATTCTATTCATCTCTTTGATTCGCATCGAAGTAGTCGAGTGATTTTGAATCTATGAGAAAAGATCGAATGAGAAAGGAACACTATTCAGCAAGACTTCATTCATCATTTAGATTCGCTTGGAGATGGTAGAATAATGTTGAATCGGTCAGCAGAGATCGTGTGACAAATGAATACTATTTATCAAGTTTCTATTCATATCTTTGATTCGCATCGAAGTAGTCGAATGATTTTGAATCTATGAGAAAAGTTCGTGTGAGAAAGGAACACTATTCAGCAAGATTTCATTCATCGTTTGGATTCGGTTGGAGATGGTAGAATAATGTTGAATCGGTCAGCAGAGATCGTGTAACAAATGAATACTATTTATCAAGTTTCTATATATCTTTGATTAGCTTTGAAGTGTTAGAATGATATGAAAAGTCTGAGTAAATATCGTAGGAGAATTGAATAGTAATCAGCAAGATTCTATTTATATCTTTGATTCGTATGGAAGTGGTAGAATGATGTTGAATCTATCAGTAAAGAGCGTGCGAGAAACGAATACTCTGCACAAAAATTCTATTCATATCTTTAATTCGCTTCGAAGTAGGTGAATCATATAGAACTTATGAGTACAAATCGTGTTACAAATGGCTATTCAGTAGGATTGTATTTACTTGAGATGTGTTTATGGTAGAAATTTGAGGATGAACGGATTTATAATGGAAGAATATTGGAAATGAATGATCTTTAGATTGCCTTTTTAATATGTTGACCAATGCACGAAGATTAGACGACTCGGCAGCAGTGCCATCAGAATCGTCGTCGAAATATCTGCTAGCTGACCAGCCTGTGGCGTTGGCTACCAATGAGAGAAGGAGAATCACGTTAATATGCATGATTTGAAGTTTGAAAAATCGCCGATTGTTGATTCGAAGTGGATAGGTAAATATGTATAATTAGTAGTAATGTGGATTGTGCTTTGATGTATTCTATGTGTTTATATATAGATTTAGTGTGGATGAGGGTGTTTTTTTCTTCGCCCGCTAGCTTAGTATGTGCGTGTTGATCATCTATTCGTTATTTAGCGGGTAGGCATTGCTTTTTTTCGCTAGAGAGGACGGCCAGCAAAAGAAATCGACAACGTCACTATATTGTCGCTATTATAGGTCTTTGTTTTTGTGTATGGCGTTTGTATCAGTGATTTGCACATAGGATTATTGCGTGTTAGAAATTTAGAATAGCTGGTTGTACATTGCAAGAATGATATGTTTTATTTGTGTACTGTGATAACGAGTTTTTTTTTTATCTGTTCTCTTCTTCACTAATATGTATAAACGTATTTGAGAAGGAGAATAAGCAAAAGTATGGACGGATTTTTTTTCACTACTGAATGGATACCTGTGGAAGACATGTAAAATAGGTATTACCTTTATTGATGAAATGAATCAGTATAAATGAATGAATTGAAATTTAAATGTCATGATTAATGAAAATAATGCAGATTTTTTGTTTCTGTTTCTATTACAAAAGGGGAATTTTTTTGATTTTAATCGGTCATTGTTATCCTGAGAACGATGATTTTTGACTTGATATTATTAATGTGGATATTGCTTTGTACGAGAGATAAAAATGAATGACGCGAGATTAACCATGTATGAAGATATCAATTGAGAATGGAAAACATGTCGATGATATGCGTATCAACTTCTATCCAACTCCATCACAATTTAGAACGCTTGTCTGTGAAAATGAGAGAAAGATGATGAATAGTCGAAAAATAATGAAGGCTTCAATGTTTCAAATAAAAACAAAAAGTCAATATAATGTATAAATTTTCATCTTCTACAATGGTCAAACAAAGTTTCGGCTTAATCGGATTGTGCATCTGCTAGTATATGGAATACAAAACTGATCATTTTTTTTACAAATTCATATCAATGATGTTATTCGCGACTAAAATTCGGATTCAGAGATTGAATGGAAAACGTTGAAAGCAAGCTCCATGTTATTTGCAAAGAATAAATTTAGTAGAGGAGTCATTGAGGTCGACTCTAGTGACCAGATTGATTGGCTTTATGCTTTCACGTATTTAATCATCATATGACAACAAATCGAACGATTCAACTTGTTTTT